>WHPX01000125.1:0-196890 GCA_011057435.1 Actinia equina | reverse complement strand
CAAGCCTAAATGCGCGGGCAACTTTAGTGAAAACTAGGCAACCAGCAATATCTTATTATTATAATAATTAAATCTAAACACTTATAAAAAGGACTTAACTCTGGAAGGAAATTTAAGGCATTTTCTGCAAATCCTCAAATTGTTTTTTCCTTCTTTTGAAAAGACTGGCTTCAGGTGCGCCGGCGATGATCCAAGTTGTATACAGCGGTATGACTTGACAACATTTTCATGACAGCAACCGCATTTGATAGGAGACTGGGCCCAACGTGTTGAGTAATTGTGATTGGTCACTGACATTTCTAATTGGGAAAAAATGAAAAATAAGACTAAAGCTTAGGTTTTTGAACATGAGAACATGATGATTTGTCAAGTTTGTCCCAAACGGAAATGGGGATTCTATTCATTTCAAAAAAGGTTGGTAAAGGTTTTGTCGCTGCTGTTTTTGGCAAGCTTGAAACGCACTATAGCAAATGCGAATCCAATCAGCGAAAGGTTACATCAACTTTGGTATTTTTCGTATTTTTGCAAACTTTGTCTGCACACTTCCCCGGTATTGATTTTCGTCTGTCCTGACATTATTTAACATAAATATAATTTATTTCAAGCTTGGTATGCAAAAAAACCTTCACCATATCGAGGAGAATCTTGAACTCACCAGTTTTCTTGTCATTCTCCACGTTCTTCGCTTCCGCACTGCGAGCTCTTTTAATTTCTTTCTTGTCGCCATCAACACTACCAGCAGTACTCGACGTTTCACTCTCAGAGTCCTTTCTCTTCATGCCTCGTCCTTTACGAGTCGACCTCTTCAAAGTAACAACCTCGACTTTTTCATTTGGTTTTTCTTCGCTCTGTTTTTCGTTTATTTTTTCCTCGTTTTGCTTCGTGTTTGGTTTTTCGTCTGTTTGTTTTGTGGAATCGGATTATTCAAGTTCACCAGTTTCCTTTTTCTTCTTCGTTGCTGGGATTTTTAGCTCAGGTTCTTTCTTCGTCTTCTCAGGTGGAATGATATTTTTTTCTCTTCTTGGACTTGACCTAACGGGTTCAATCAAGGGCTTAGAACTAGTCATTAGCGGCTTTGCTGTTTTTCCTTCAACTTTTGAATTCTGCAAGTCAACATTTACTTTTCGCGGCACAGTTCCTTTCTCAGGAGGGTTTTCTTTTGTCACTTCTGTTTTACTTTTAGCCTTCAAATCTTTGTCTTTTATAACGGTCTCTTTCTCCTTTTCCTTCGATTTTTCATTTTCTGTCTTAGCTTGACTAGAATCTTTCTCTTTCTCGGTCACAGTTTCTGCGACTTTCTTGCTTTCTTCTGTCTTCTTGCTGTCTTCCGGAATTTTACTCGCGTCGACTCCTTTTGCTGTTTCTTTTGTTTGCTTTCGTTCTGTCTTTTTCTCGCCGTCTTCCTCTTTCTTACTAGTTTTTGACTTAGCGGCTTTCTTTAATCCTATCATAGAGTGCATTGGTTGGGTCCCAAAGTCGACACTGCCAGAGCTCCCGCCAGTTTTCTCCTGGTCCAGAGAAAGAGGAGCCTTCAAATGCACCAACATAACAGGGCCAAGCTGTTGCACATTCGAAGCCGTTTTAACGTCTACATCTGTGCTTTGTGCAGCTTTCTGGTTGCTTGTCTTTGGTTTATTGGAGTCAGATTTTATCTCATTGCTAGCAGGCTTCCCAATTGGCGGGAAAATGGTCTTAATGATATTATTTGACGTGCTTTCCACTTTGCCGTTCTTAATCGACACCTGTACAACCGTTGTATCTTTCTTCGGCGACAGATGTAAGACTGATGATTCAACTTTTTTCATTTCCTTTTCCACAGATTTGGCCTTTGGTTTCATCTTTTGTCGACTTTTGACCGGTTTTATCTTTCGTCTGCGTAGAGATCTCGTTCTTTGAAGCTTTTGCTTCCGTTCTAGACGCTTTCTTCGCGTTCTTAATCTTCTGTTTTATGAGCTTGGCTTGCAATATTTTTACTTTGTTCTTGACGGCTTTAGAAGGTTGTTCGTCTCCCTTTGGCTTCTTGTACGGGACGCATCTTCGGCAGACTTTCATTACTTTAACGTCACCAGTGAAGTAAGATTTGATCTTTTCGGGGGCGTTTTCTTTTCGATAACAGCTGTATGACTTGGTGACGAGGGTTTTGCATATGGAGCAGATTATCCCACAGGTCCTGGTAGGCTGACTTGAGTTATTTTCTGGAAATTAAAAAAAATATTAACAAATTAAGAACAAGAAGTAAGGAAATGGATGTAAGGAAAAATAAGGAAAGGAAGCAGGGAGCAATCCAGCAGGCAGGCAAGAAGTACGAGGCATATATAGCGATGAATGGTAACGACTGAATCTCACAAAACCTACCAGTAGAGGCACTTGGAACCTTCTTCGTCACCATACTATTATTCTTAATCAAATTCTTGATGGCAGCTTTAGCCACGGAGTCATTCTTAACCTTTGGTAGATTTTCCAGAACAGGTTTAGGCGGCCTGTTGTACGACTTGGCAGTCTTTGCAGCAGGAAGGGCGTACGCATGATCAAGCAACGTCAACTTATAGTTTATCGTTCGTATTTCGCTTTTCAATTCATCATTAGTGCTCGGTAAAGCGCCATCTTTATCATCCTTTTCCACAGTTTTCTCTTCTGGTACCTTGTTATTCGTCTTTATCAAAGTCATATCTTTATTGACCTCGGGTTTTCCATCAGCTTCGATGGTTTTATTTTGTCCTAACTCTCCATATATTGTAAGATGGTTCGGGAAGATTTGGTAGGTATTCCTGGACGGACGACCAACTGTGACTATGCCTGTACCGGACGGGTTTTCTGCTTCATTTTTGAACTTCTTGGCAGAAATTGGTTCTTTCTTTATGGCTTTTAGAGAGACATTTTCATCGCCGTCACTAAGATAATCGTCATCAAACGTTTCGTCACAAATGAGATCCTCGTATGGTCTTTTTAGACTTCGACCGATATCGCGAAAGATGTATTTTAGACCTTGCGTCCTTCGACCTTGTGTCGTTCCAAGAGGGCTCCTCAAATGGGTGTTCTCTTCAGTTTGGGATTTTAAAAGAAGCAGAGCCAGGTTTCGTCGACATCGTTCTTTGGAGCTAAAACATCGTTTGCAGACTCGGAATCTTTCTGTGTCTGGGTCGAAGAATATTTTCAGGTGCATTGGCGCGCTGCTTCGGCTAATGTAACGATAGGACTTGAAGACACGAAGGCCACAAACGCCACATCTCATGGGCTCCACTGGGCCACTTTCTATAAAGATAAAAGAGACAAACAAAATGACTTAAGATACATGGTAAATTCAAAGATAAAACACGACAATGTTTGAGCAGTTACATATGTGCATTTTACAGGAATTAAAAAAAAACTTAAACGTACGAACAAACGAACAAACGAACGAACGAACGAACGAACGGAGTAACGAGCGAACGAACAAACAAAGAAAGCAAAAAAATTATTATTTAAAAATTTGATGACAAAAAATGGAATTATTGCTGTTACGCCATTTTATGCAAGAGAGAATAATACTTAATATATGTATTTTGTAAGAAAAACTGTCATGCGTAAAATATTTTCGCCAAGAAAGAAAGAAAAGGCGGTTGGTCGACCAAAGAACAAAAGACACTAATAAACGTAATTTTGCAAACGGAAATTGCTTACTATCAATCACGTGACTTTTTGGAGTTGACTGGGGGACAAACAAGCGGTTGACTGGGGGGCAACTAGCGGGTGCTAAATCAAAACATATCAAAATAAGTCCTCAAACTATTGTATTTGACTATTTTCACGACATCAAACCAGAAAACAAGAGATCAAAACAACCTCCAGGATTCTACAAGCCATCAAAAAAGAACTATTACCGGAAGTGACGTCTATTGATAGCAACCCATATAATCAGTAAACATATTATAAAATAATTGGTGAATTAGTTAAATTACTAAGGAAAATCCTTTCGTACTGTGAAAATTTTGAATGCGTAGCTGACATTTTTAGGAATCTTTGTTTCTATCTAGATTATTCAAACAGAGGTTGGAAGTTGCAAAAGTGATGCACAATTTAAAAAAGCATGTTTCAATTTTATTGTCTTAAATAAAGTTCTCAGTTGCTATGCAATCATAGGTGTTAAAAACTTGTAAAAAAGGTCAATATATAGGTACTGCTTCCATTGTTTGCAAAAAAAATTTGCAGTGCCATTCAAAATATGTTAGTTCGCATTTACTTTCTTCAAAAACAAACACTGAAACCATGATACAACTATCATCGCAACCAAAAGTTTTCTGAACCAAAAAAGGAAGCTTAATAATAATATAACTGAAAACTTAACATATTTTCCAATTGTTAAAAACTCGAAAGTTTGCAGTGTTTTTTAACAAAACTTTTCAGCCAAAGACTCAGAGAAACCCTGAGCTATTCTGTCTTCACTTCGCCAAAATAAACATTTGTTTTGCAAACTTTCTTGCTGAAGGTGTCAGGTTTTCAAAAGATATTTTTTTGTTTAGGTTAAATTCTTAGTTTAGTATGTTGAAAGTGCAATTAAAAAGAAGAAATTTGAGGCAGCTTATTTAATGCAGTCAACCGTTTTTATCTATTTGTATTCAGGTCTAAAATTGCCAAGACAAACTGACGAAAACATCTCGAAAGGTCGACCTTTAAAAAGTGATGCAGAAGTTTTCGTTTCTAGTGTTGTGAAAGACACCAGAAATCAAAGAACACACGGATTTAAGGCTGTTTTGTAACTCAGAAATAACTGGGAAAAACGACTTTCTGTATTGAATAAAGGCTAATAAATTGAGAAATTTGAAGAAGAAGAGGAAGAAAGGAAAGCAAACAGGTAAATGAGGGAAGATGAAAGAGAGAAGGGAGTAGGAAGAAGTAAAGAAACGAAAGAAGCAAAATAGTAAGTTAGAAAGGATTAAGCTATGAAGGTAGAAAGCAAGGAAGGAAGTATTAGAACTGAGGAGTTTATGAATTGAGAGGGAAAGGAAGAGAGGGATGCAAAAAGGCAAAGACATGAGAGAAGGAGAAAGAGAGAAATAGAAAGAAGAAAAGGAAGGAAAAAGAAAACTGAGCAAGGAAGGAATGAGGAAGGGAGGAGGAAGGGAAGAGGAATTCAATGAAAATCTGAACAAATAAGTTTCAATTTTTAAAGACGATCAATGAAAAGATTCATTAAACGATCTGTAAAAAAAAATCAAACAGCTCGTTTGATGAGATAGCCGCCTATCATGCGATCAACGACCAAGTCTTGCGTAACAATATATGTTAATATATTTTCAGGCTATATAAGCACTGCATCCTGAGACCAAATCATTAAGAGTTGTCCTTCAAACGAAACTCTTTATCTCGTGTTTTTGAAGATGGTTCCAATTACTTTCTTCCTGATGCTAGGTGCCTTCTCAACGACCAGTGCGTTAGATCCTATTAGTCCATCAGTCTACCAAGGCCTCGTTGGACAGGGATTTTCTACCAACCTGGTTCAAGACAGAATCACCGTTGTCCAAGTACAATGACCAGAACATCCAAGACATCTATGATAAAGGATTTCGAAACCTCAGGCTTCGATGCCGGGCAGACCTGTACGCCGCCCCATACGACGTTCCCAAATTTACTTCGTTTCTGAAAGATTTGTCGAGAGTAGTCGATAAATGTCTCGAGGTTGGCGTGGCTCCGATCATCTCCTGGATCCACCATCACGCTGAGGCGTATGCAAGTGAAGAAGATCGACAGAACTACGTAACATGGTGGACAAAGGTGGCCAAAAAGCTGAAACACAAGGACTACAGACTCAGCTTTAATTTGTTTACCGAGCTGGGAATAGATGAATGTGGTACAAAGGAAAATTGTGGTGAAAGTCTTCGCATGAGGGCTGACAAATACAACCAATGGACATCCGATGTTGTGGCAGCTATTCGTGCCACGGGTGGAAACAACGCAAAGCGTATCTTGATTCTTGGATCACCAGGAAAGACAGCCAAAGATCTTGACAAGATCAAACAAACTATTTATAAGAAGGATTCCTACATGATGGCCGAGTGGCATTTATACGCCTCAGGATCTAACAAGAGAGTTGGCAGGCCAAAATACTGGAGTGGAGATGGTGAACCCGTTGGCAAAGAAAACGTCGCCAAAGCCATCAAACCAGCAATGGACTTCACCACCAACACTGGTGTCCTGACGTACCTTGGAGCATGGATGCCACAAGACAATGACGGTGGCAGTTTGACCGAAGCTGAAGTGATCAACTTTGGTCGGTATTTTGCCAGTGAGCTGAAAAAGAAAAACATCCCTTGGTCTCTAAACGTACTCGACCGGTATTACGACACCAAGAATAGTCGATGGTTGACAGGCATACAGCATGTCAAAGGACAACCACTGGACATGTCACGGGTGTTGAAAAAAATCATAAAAGTGATGTAACAGCCTGGAAAGTGAAATTCCACACGATTGAAGATTAAGTGATTTAGCAAAATTAGTTTTGAAAAACTGACCAACATCATGTCATCAGTAGTGTCATAACTGGGTGTATTGGTTTGGTATATAGCGGTAGGGAAGTGTAGTTGCGTGTTAACCTGAGTATTAGGTCTGCGGGGTGCCTGTGGAGGGGGCTGAGGGGCCTTGTGTGGACAAAACAAAGAAAAAGATAACAAAGATATTTGGAAAACAATAGAGGGCATTTGAATAATAATGCGAGTCTACAAAAGGTATAAAAATATACGGATTTTCTGCCTGTGGGTTGATTTGGAATTCATTATGGAAATTAAATTCTAATGTAAAAGGGGAAATTCTGCAAGTGAAAATTAAAAGAGTAACCTCAATAAAAGAGGTGGCTGCAATGTAGTTGGTCGTGTCTTAATATTTGTCCGTGAAAAATAATAGTAATAGTTGTTGAAAAAAATATAGTAAAAAGTAATAGTTTGTCCGTGAGATATTTCAAAAATATAAAAGTTTGTGAATATCGTTTGAAAATATTACTAAAGGTAGCAAAATACAACATTAAACTTGTTTTTGGTATAGAGCTGTCTCACAGCACAGGATAAAGACATACACGTTTAAAATCAACAATGCCCATGTATATCATCTGGAAGTTAAGAGTTTAGGAGAAGCTCCCAAACGCAAGTCATTTATTTAAAATATGTCATTTAAGTAAAATGTAGCCAACTTATTAGCGGTATGGTTTTGCATTAGCAAAACTTTCCATTAGTGGACAGGCGAAAAAAATAAACAAACAAGGAATACAAATATTTCTTTAGACATTTTGAAAATTATCATCTCTTTGGAACCTATTCAGCTGTGTTGAGCTGTGTTTATTTTCGTATTTCCATCCAGCACTTAGCCTCTGACGAAACCCCCAACCGGGATTGCATACTATCAATTCAATCAAGTAGAGTTGACTGAGGGGCAAAGAGCGGATGTTAGGTCAAAATTTAGATACTTATTGGTATCTTGAATTCGAATTTAAATAGATCCCTTGCACAAAACCCCTACCTCAGGGTCAAAAAATTCAGTTACATTAAAATAAAGATTTCAATCCGCTCAAAATTTTTTTTTTTTTTTAAGATTTAAGATTTGAATTATAGTTGTATTGTTTACCCCATATTCATGAGTGCACAACCAATACATCTTAGTGCACGTATACAAACAACGCTGACTCAACAGAAGTAATAATGTTTGCTGAGGGCAGAGACATCATGCAACACTTCAAAGATTCTCTCTAGCTCCAAATGGTGGCGTCGTAGGAATCGACATTAGGCGGCGGAACCGGGGGGCCCGGGGGCACGTGTCCCCCCCAAATATTAGTTCTTAGTCATTGTTTTACGGCGCATGCGTCTGCAATCAAACAAAACATTGTCATTATCACAGCGTTAAATATAGTCTTCAGTGCCCCCCCCCCCCCAAAGATTTTTAGCTTCCGCCGCCCCTGTACCCACGGTTGTAAAACGAACTATAAAACGATTGGAAGATACTTTTTAATATTGTTTGATTCAGAAAAAGATTCAGGTGTTATTGCATTTAGTTGAGGTTACAGGTGTATTGCTTTAGAAAAATAAAGAATACTATTCAGAGGTTTTGACATAAAGTAGTGTGTTAGGTCTGTAAGTGTGGGGGAAATTCGTAAAAAGAGATGGTTTGCCTTCGTTACAAAGACCGTCATAATATAGCCAATTGCTATTGTACTTGAAGATACAGGTGTGATGTTCGTATTTGCCGCTTCTTAGGGGTATCGCGATTCACTAAATAGTTTCTTATATTTTTGAGACGACAATATTTTGTGGTATTGACGTCTCAAATCAAGTGTTTTGATTGGCTATTACGCGCGTGTTTTGACAGCTCATTGTTATTGTCAGCCAATACGAAACAAGATGGTGCTGAGTAAAAATTATTTTATTCAAGCAAAGTTGAAATCAAATTCGTTTACATTTTGAACGTTCTTCATCAAACTCATGAAAATTCAAGTTTATCACTGGAAAAAAAGGAGGGAAGCTAACATAAGGTAAGTTTTTCTCGATAAAAAAATGTTCGCTTCAAAACATTTATCTTTGAAAGCAGCAATGTTGTTGTGCTTTCAAAAGCGAGTGAATTTCAAAAACGGTTTACAATCGTTTACAATAATTTGGTACTGAGCAAATGAGCTTCAAATATTCATAGTTTTAAACCTTTAACTTACATCCATAAAATTACTCTTTTTACAATGATTTACAAAGTCATTCTTTGTTAACAGTTATCTGAATTTGACAGTTGTTTAACGTTGAATTATTCAACAGCTAGGTTGGCAGGGAGAACGTGCTCGTCCTTCTCGTCGCTAAGATGACTGCAAGTTTCTACTACTGAAATTTGAAAATTTGGAAGCTCCAAGTCGTCCTCAGTCCAAGTTGGTTTCGGAAACATATACATTTTACATCTCTTTCAAGTTTTCTTGCTACGTTTTTGAAAGTAAAAAAAAAAATTCTGTTCAAAACGACTGCATTGAAAAAGTGCTTGCGTGATCGATTATTGTCATAGAAACAGGAATTTTCACGTTGAGAGAATTTATTGTTTCATCATGAAAACTGAACATTTTCATGAAAAAAAACCCCCAAAAAATCACAGGAATCGCGATACAAAACTAATTACGATTTTGAGACGGCAATAACACAAAATATTGACGGCATTGGAAGAAAATATATTCCCGTATTGGGCTCCGTCGCTACGCGACTCCGCCACAATACGGAATATATTTTCTCCCAACTAGCCGTCAATATTTTGTGGTATTGCCGTCTCAAAATCGTAATTAGTTTATATTACTGCCTGCAGTTCGTATCTGAAATAAAAAAGACAAATGAAAGGATTAATGAATTACTAATCTTGCCTCTATTCATGTTCCCCTACTTAAACAAGACGCCCGATAGGCGTTCACTGGGTTGCCTGTATCATGCACAGAGGCCTAGTACAGCTGAAGAAGTTCGAACTCCTTAAGGGAGAAGACGATCTTCTCCCTTAAGGAGGTCTCTACATAATTGCAGGTTCTGCCTTTTTTAGGCAATAAAATAAACAGTTTTGCATTATGCATATCACACTACTTGTGAATTTGATCTTGCGCCATGACGCAACAAGATCAACTATCCCAATGTTCTCTGTCAGAATCACCAATTGATTTTCTTATCGTTTTACCATCTTTTGTTATTATATTATTTACTGGGGTGGCTGCTTATTTTCCTTGTCAGAAAAGGCAGAAGTTGCGCAATAGTACCCATAAGTCTTCAACGCACCACCCACTAGTCCTTTGCGGGCATATGATGATCCAAATGCAGTAAAAATATTCTTGTCAGTAAGCTTTGCAAACTTTGCGGATCGATATTGCTTCTATGACTGATAACGTTTGATCGAACTTATACAGGCTTATAAGCAACCGACTAGGAATGAATAAAATTTCACTTAAACGGATTACCTCAATTGTCGAAGATTTAAATCTCATAAAAAAATGTATATATATACTATATATAAAAGAAAAATTTTATGGGATTCGAACCCATCAAAAGAAAAAAAGAATAATCGATTCTACTTTGCCATACCCCCGAGACATCCGCAGAGCTGAGGCGGCGTATGGACTTCGGACCTGACGGCGATTAAATCCTTCTGCCCTTGGGTGTACGAATTACGCAAGAAAATGTTCTAGCCGAAGCATCAGGGGAGAGACCAGCCGGTCCCCAGACCATATCGGCTAATCCCTTGCATCTCTGCCACGCACGGAATCGGTTGAAAAAATACTGTTAAAAATTCTAGTCTATTCGGTGCATTGTTTTCACGGCTATTGTTATGCTGATTCACCTGGAACCGTGGTCCGTTTTTTTTTTTTTTTTTTTTTTTCGTTTTTCTTTTTTGATTTGTAAAACAATAAAATATACTAATATAGAAACTTTTCTATTTTTGACGATGAATATTACGGGTAGTAACATATTGTAATAAGACAACGTTTCGGTGTCATCAGGCAACCCAGTAAATAGTGCTAGCTGTGTATGTTTTTCCATCTCAGACCACGAGGAGACTTTCAGTTAATTTTCTTCTCAACATATTGTTCAGTGTCCATGTTACGATTATTAATTCCTAAAGTTGTAAATAGTTCTTTCTTTTCTGCAGTGCATTCATTCAGTTTATTATGAATACTGGTTTGGTCCCGTTTGGCCCATTTTTCTCGCACACACATACTACCACTAGATTTGAAATTCTTTTTGCATACAGTTTTCATGTTTTAAGGTGGAAGGATAAATGGAGAAACTGACCCTCGTGACCCCCGTGACCCTCGTGACCCTCGTGACCCTCGCAAGAGAGACCTGCGTAACACAGTAACCAGTTTGGTTTAGCGCTTATATCTGCCTAAGTTTACCACGAGACATAACGGAACATCATGTAAATAGAACCAGAAGAAGAGTTTGTATTTGAGCCCTTACTTGTGATCTAAGATCGTCATATCAGCAGGAATGTTCTTCATCCTTAGTCTTACACCCTGGGCAGCTAAAAGTTCTACATCAACTGGTATGATCAGAGGCATTCCGTCTGGGAATACTCTTGGATGTGTTGTCCTTGCTCCATCACAATAAACGTTACTGCTGCAAACACAATATGATTATCTCAATGGGTTGTGAAAGGTTAATGGGTTGTGTCCATAGTGATACAAGTGCGCATACTCTATAGCTGACTGAGTTTTTATCGTGGATAAAACACCATCTTGTGACGATATTCTCTGTGGTGAGTTGGTCTTTAATGAAGTTTAGATTCGGTTTCTTGATCTGCTTCGTTGTCGTGAAAGACATCGATCTCAGACCAGGAAAACGGTTCTAAAAACCCTGACGCCTGCTGCGAACGTTACATGCCAACAGCGACTCCGCGATGCCTTTTTAAAGAACTTAATAAAACTTAATGATTACAGCATGTCTTTGGGTATTCCCACACAACTTGCAATAGACCAGTTCATAATGCTCAGCCTTATATTTCTCATTTCAGACCACGTGTCATCCCCTATTACTTATTCGTTTACAGGTCCGCATAAGAACACAACACATTATTATGTATACCATTGGATTAAAGAATCTAATTCACAAGGAGATGACAATCGGTCTGAAATGAGAAAACGTTACGCCCAACGTTCTAATACCTACCTAGTGGTACTGTCCTCGGTGCTAACGTCCTCCATACGATACACAGGAGCACCAGTTGGTGGACTGCCGTTGAATTTCTGTGAACAAAGAGAGCTCCTCTCTTCCAATATCTATTCTAAGACGACCTCGTTAAGACTGATTTCAGTACTAGACCACAGGACTGGATCAGGATGGTGAGTTACTCTTTCCTTCAGCGGACAATATGTGGATGAACAGGTGGACAGTCGAGAGTTTTTAAAGAAGATATTCAAATGTCTAATGAACAAAACCCATTCATTATCAAAGTAGTTAACTATTCCTTTTTTATCAACCTCAATAGAATTCAATTCCTTCAACTTGAGTTTTTGCTTGTTAAATTTGTTTTCACAATAAAGCTTCTCGAGGTTCTTCAAAAATTGATCTTTGCTAAGCTGTTTCTTGATCTCTGGGTTCTGAAGGCAAACATAGTGAAGGATTACCAGCCAGTTATCGATTGGACACGTATTGAAAAACTTTAGATTTCCCAACTTCTTATCTTTGATGCCACCGCCCCATCTTGGAAACTTGTCGTTAGGAATGGTGCTCTCCTCCTCTTCCTTCACAGTGTTTTTGTTTTTGAAAAGGTTATTTATTCCTTCATCCTTCACAGTGTTTTTGTTTTTGAAAAGGTTAAGTATACCCTCTTCCTTCACATTGTTTTTCTTTCTGAAAAGGTTTAGTATACCATCTCGAAAAGAAGAAAGTTTCTTTTTGATATTCCATTTGCGTTTGTGTGTGTTTTCTTTACGTGGTGTTTGTTGCTGGGTCTCTACAGTGTCGTGTTCGTCCTTGGTCGTGATTTCAGTACTGGATTTATCATGAACAAGCTCAGCTTTTTTATCGACTGTAAAGTGCGTTTCCTCAGTGATATCTTTTTGACTCTTTATAATATCAACGTGATCTTCATCAATAAGCGTAGTTTTGTTCTCTTCGACATTTTCTATATTCACGCTGAGGTTGAATGTTTTTTCGCTGTCAACAATTTCGCATTCCTTTATTTCTTTCTCTTTCTCCCGCGTTTCATTTGCATCAACATTTCCACCAACTTCACCGTCCTTTTGTTCTGTAGCGCCGTTTTCCCCCTTGTTTTTTACTTCAGTGTATCCACAGTCTTCACCGCTTTTTTCTTTTGTTGCGCGTCTCGTTTCTTTGTCATCCTCGACCTCAACGTTTTCAACATCTTCACCGTCTTTTTCGTCAATTGCAACTTTTGCAGTTTCTTTGTCTTCCTCAACCTCAGCGTTTTCGGTACCTTCACCGTCGATCTTCTCTTTGCCCTTCTCAACCTCAGCGTTTACGCCATTTTCATCGTCGTTCTCTTCTGTTGCAACTTTTGTTTCTTTGCCCTTCTCAACCTCAGCGTTTACGCCATCTTCACCTTCGTTTTTTTCTGTCGAAGCTTTTGATTCGTTATCCTCCTCGACCTCAGTGTTTCCACACTCTTCGTTCTCGTCTTGTTGGTCCGTCGTGGAGCTGCTCGTTTCCTTGTCTTCCTCCATGTGAACAGCGTTTTCATCATCATCGCCGTCTTTTTCGTTCGTCCCGCCGTCTGTTTCATTGTGTTCGTCGATGTCAACGTTCTGACCATTTTCATGGTTGTTCTGCGTCGCATTTTGCTTGGCCATATCTTCTGCTTCACTATGGCCTACATCTTGGCCAATCTCAAATTCTTGGTCTTCTGTCATTTTTGTCCCTTCATTTGCAGGTGTTACATCACCATTAGGCCTATTTTCGATGATTCTGAGGCTAAAGTTCTTCAAGCCCTTCAGTGAGATCTTGGGAAAGAATGAAATTGTTATCTGCATGTTCCAGTAAATCATGCGATGATGAGTCGAAGGCATGTAGATCTTCATTCCTGGGACTAACAAGAAGACTTGAGCATCACATCCAGTGATGTCTTGGTTTTTGTAAGACGTAAGGTAATTCAATAGTTTCCTTACTTGTAAAGGATCGATTTTATTTCCATATCGTGGAAAGTGTTGCATTGATTCCTTTGTGGAATGAGTTTTCATGCAAGGTAGTTGTTTACTTTCTCCATGAGATAACAAAATACTTTGGAGTCTTGCTTTGGCATAATCTGCAGACAGACAGACAACTTTATTCAGTAACAATAATTGCATTCAACGATAAACTAATTTTCAATACGGCGTATGAAGCTATAATCATCTGCAGTAGCTCTATACCTCATCAGCATGCGCAGGCTAGACGTGCTGCTAACTTCAAGCCAGTTCATGTATAAACTATGAAGGTAACCTGCACTTGTCACAATGTTCTTCCAAGCAGTGCCAAGGCTCTTGTTCTTACATACATAAGTATTATCCTTGGTTCATTTTGGAAGAACACTTTTTAACCATGTTACATTTTATCAAGGTGAAGGCACTGTTGCCCTACATTGTTGGATGTTTTTCATGCAGTCATCTGTGTGAGGAGTGCCAGCTGAGGCAGGATATGAACGTATTATATGATGAGCTGTCATTAATCTTACAAAGATAGGTGACACTATGATAACCTGCACGACTATTTGCATATTGTGCGGGTGATATGTTCTTAGACAAAGTAGTTACCTGGTATGTAAACCAGAGGACTTGTAATCAGTAGAATTCTCACAGTTTCACCAAACTGGGTCAGTGCCATTTCCGGTCTGAAGATGGTCAGTAAACTGCTGCAGTAAAATGTGCAACTGCGACAAGACACGACGAGGATGGTCAGTTGGGTATCGTGGTAGAATATGTGGATGGCACTTATCTGGATGATTCTACAGCTTGCTTGTCTATATAGATCTATTATTGTAATTTGTTTAGAGATGATCTGTAAACTACTAGCAAGCGATGTGCAATAATGCGTTGGAAAGAATCTCTGCACAGCCACATGTGAGTATGTATGGCTGAGTCTGTCACTAGCCCGTCGGTATACGTCAAGAGACATATTGGGTCTGAAGATGATCTGAGAACTCCTGGACAGATTCCAACGCGTTGTCGTCAAGACCATCTTGATACTTGGAACAGCATGTTCAAGGATAGTCCTGGAGCTGAGCCTACTAACAAGACTGTAAACCTGTAGGGTTTTAGTTGTGGAACAACTATTTTCATCCCGAATGCTGTTAAGGCGTAGCCTCAATTCGGGATTAGTACCATGAAGGAGAAGCTTGGGTCTTGTAATCTCTTTAAACAATTCGATGACATTAAATTGAAGGTGACTTCTGCTGCTAACAGGCCTGTACAGCTGTAAGCTTGTAGTTGGGCTGGATGTGCAATATTCCATATTTGAAGATTGCTTCTTCCTCCATGACTGATCTTCTATGTTTTTGGAAACGTTTCTTGACTTTGACTTTGATCTAAGAAGTAATAGAAACACTGTTGATAAGGTATGGGCTAAAATCCATTGCAATGATTAGAATATCGACTTTCGAAGTCCCAAAAATCAAACGTGTCCTATAATACAATGGAGTAAACTGTAAACTATAAATAGTTTTAACGCAAGTTAATCCAATCAAAGTTAGACTTCATAGTGGCACAAGCTGCTTACCTTTTACAGATGAGTTGTAATGAGATGACAAAACCAATCAACGTCACAGTTAATAACAGGATAATAAGAAGCATCCATAATACCAGGTTACTGGAGGCCGAAGATGATTCGTAAACGGCCAGTGCAGTACAATATAAGTTGCGAACAGGAACAAAAGGCTCTGGCAGCGAAAAATGGAAATCTGTTACCGCAATTGTAACTCCGTATAAGCATATAAAGATTTTATCCGTCCGGATTCCTATTCATTCATCCATCCATCCACCCCACGTATGCATCTTGGCGACACCAGTCCGATTCTCCATCTAGATCTCTCCGTTCATCCCTGCATCCACCCATCCACCCGTCCATTCATCCTTATTCGGCCATTTGCCTCCTTCGTCAGTCCTTTTTTCCTAGGTAGCTCCCTCCTTCCCTTCCCCCCTCCCTCCCTCCCTCCCATCTATCAATGAGCCACAGCTGTATTCAGTTCATTTAACCAATATCACGCTATAGATATCTGTATAACTATAATATCGTATTTCGGATTTCTTTAGTATTTCTATTCGTTTGACGTTACGAAACAGTAATGAAAAATACAATTGCAAAAAAAACCATTGCAAAAAGTCAAAACTTACCAGCAAAAATAAAATCAAATGTAGCTGCACACTGCGAATTGTCCACCATACAGACATCGTGTCTGTTGTAAACAGCTATGAAAAGCAAAAGTTTCATGACCAGTATTAATATATATATCACATACTTGATTTTATAAGACCAAGCTCGTGTTTAGAATAGCCTTTTTTTGTTTATATGGTTCCAGCCATTAAACTTTGTATTTGTATCCATACTTGAATCTATTTATAAAATACACCCATGCGTACATCCTTATAACTATCTACTATTCATCCATATTATATCCATCCATTATCCCCCTTCCACACCTACCCATGCACCCGTCCGTCTCTACATCCCTGCCTCATCCACCTATCAATCCATTGACTTATCCCCAACTTCCGTTGTATCCATACTTGTATATATTCACAATGAGATACCCCCATGCACGCATCTTCCTAACTCAGTAACCATCCATATCACATGCATCCATGCATCCATGCATCCATGCATCCATGCATCCATGCATCCATGCATCCATGCATCCATGCATCCATGCATCCATGCATCCATGCATCCATGCATCCATGCCATGCATCCATGCATCCATGCATCCATGCATCCATGCATCCATGCATCCATGCATCCATGCATCCATCCATCCATCCATCCATACATCCATCCACCCCTTTTTCCCTCCCTCCCTTTCTCTCTCCTTCCCTCCCTCTCTCTATCTCCCTCCCTCCCTCCCTCCACCTATCCACCCATCCTGCATCCAACGATCATCGATCCACCATCCCTCCCAGTAACCATAATCTTAAACTTCCATTTATCCTCAATATAATAAAATAACCTTCATTATTTTATAATCATATTTCTCCCTTACCTAGCGCTGTGGTTTGTCTACTTGTGTGCACTCTTTGAACTGTAAAATACAATGAAAATATCTTTAAAATATATAACTTATACTTAACCTTGCCAGCTGCCATAACAAAGCTCTAGTATATTTATTTTATGTAAAATTTTAAGCATCGAGCCAAAAAATGATAAGCTTTGGGATGCTCCTTATTCGGTTAGTTTAGAGCATAATAATAAATATCTTGGAGCGAACGCGCAACCAAGATTTTCCCGCGCGGCCGTCGTATGAGTTTAAACTGATTTTACTGACAAAAGCAACTATTTTTGTCTTCATTTTTTCTCTTCTTCTTTGGCTCATTAATAGTTCTGGAAAAGGTAAACTGAAAGAAAAGTTATAGCTGTCCAAAAAAGAGCGCTTTTAAGAGAAAAGTTGTCAGCGTGAAGGGCGCAAAATGTGAACGGCAAGAAACGAATATCGTCGAACTTCGTACCTTGGTATCCTTGACCAACAAGACAAAGTATGACATGTTCCTTGTAATCAGGAACGAAGAATGATAGAAGTTTATGGACGGCGTATAGCAAAAGCGCTATTTGCCACATTTTGTATGAAGACGTGTTTTTCACTAGACTGTCATTTATCTAATTTTCACTTCTAATGAAATCGAACGTTAATCAACTCATTCCCATTATGACGTCACTGTGAGCGCGACTTCATTAAATAATAAAGCCCAGGCTCTTGTGATTTCAAAAACATAAAGACTGCTTTACTTTTACTGATTTAGATAATTTCTTTGTTTTTCCTTGGATTTTTTTGTTTTATATTGAATTATTTTTACAGAAATTGTACGTATAAAAAAGTCATTCACATTTTGTTATTGGGCTCCCTGTGTCATCAAAGCCTCGTTCTGATGGTCTCGGTCTTGAGACTGGGAACTAAAGTCACTTCGCACGTGACACTGGTAGAGATACTACAAATGAAGGTATTACATGGAGACCTGCACCGGACATACAACATGCATCATGCACTTTATAATTGTAGAGTTATAGAAAAAGCTGCTGAAATGCTGTCAAAGAGATATCTCAGGTAGATTGGATTATAAGAATAAAACTAATCACTGTCATCATATTCATTATCATCATCATGTATCATCACCATCACCATCATCATCACCACTACTATCATTAATATCATCATCATCTTCATCATGTATCACCACCATCATTATCATTCTCCTCATCATCATGTATCATCATTATCATTATCATCATCATCATGTATCATCACCATCATTATCATCCTCTTCATCATGTATCATCACCATCATTATTATCCTCCTCATCATCATGTATCATCACCATCATTAGCATCACTGTCATTTATCATCACCATCATCCTCATCATCATCATGTATCATCACCATCATTATCATCCTCTTCATCATCTTGTATCATCATGTATCATCACCATCATTATCATCATCATCATTATGTATCATCACCATCACCATCATTATCGTCATCGTCATGTATCATCGCCATCGTTATCATCATCATCAACATCATGTATCATCACAATCATTGTCATCACCAATATCATCAATACCACCAACCATCTCACATATTATCATCATCAATTGGTTATTAATTAGTAATGATTTCATCTCAGTTTTCAAGAGTTGCGTGAAGTGAGAGTTGCATTTCAGCTATATGAGCATGAGGATATGATGGGTTTGGTCATAGACGAACATGTTCTTCTAAGAACGTTAAAGGTATGAAAAATATATAAACTACTAACTGACAACATATTGGGTGTGTAGAATGACACTACTCATCATCATCATCATTATCATCAACATCATCATTGTTATCATCATCGTATAATGTATGATACAATCACATCGTGATCATCATGATCATCACCATCACCAGCATCACTATCATCAACATCATCATAACCATTAATCATCACCATAAACGTTATTGTCACCATCCTCATCACCATCATTATCAACATCTTCACTATCATAATCACTTAGTCATCATCACCACAAACATTATTGATATCATCATCATCACCATAACCATCACAATTCTTATCATCCTTGTCATCCTTATGATTTGTCATCATCATCATCAATGCCAGTATGATATTTTGATGAGCTTTCTTTACTTTAACTTCACAGGTGTGTGGGAGGACTGTCTCACCAGTAAAACTGATGCAACATGTAAGTTTTGTAATAATTATACTGCAGTATGAATGGCCGTGTTGTATCAGATATACCAACTCAAGGCATAGCCATGAGTTCGTATATCGGATACAACGCAGACACAAATATTGTAGATTGCTTGTCAAACGTCTAGGTTAGTTCCTTTGTGTCCCACTAAAATTTTCAAAATTAAAGTGAATCTGGCCAAGAAAATCCAACTTAAAGTTTATGGAAATGAACACAATTGTGTATCAGATTTACAACACTCTTCACAATCGTGATTTCTGTTGTGTTTTCATTATGAATTATTAATGAGTTTGACAAGACAATATAGAGTTCATCACATTAAGTAACTGCGGCGAAGTATCACAGTGATCCACCATGACCCATGGGCACATGCGAAGGTTCTACAGCAAAAGAGGGGTACATTCCGTGACAGCAAACTGATCACTCGACTAGCAGGCCTCGATTTTAACTTTGTATAAACTAAATTTAGCCACATAATAGACCAGTTTTGAATTACAAATTACCGCTGTGTTCCTTGATTACAGACTCATTTGCACAGGGTTAGCCTTGTATCAGTGTTTAAATATTCACAAATACCAACGGTAAAGTAAAGAATGCACAACTTCAACAATACAAACACTTTGAAACTTGACGGACCTTTTCTGGAACACGTGAATATTCTGCACGAACTCGAGGCTAACCCTGTACAAATGAGTCTGTAATCAAGAAAAACAGCGGTAATTTGGAATTCGAAACGGGTTTATTGGATTCTTCTCAGATAAAGCACATGAAGACAGATGTTCAAGACAGATTACTTCTTTACGAGTTTCTTGATTTGCTGTTATTGTAAGTATTGTTTCAGCCATTATGAAAAATGTCTAGTTCCAAAAATTATCCATACTCCCTCACGTCACGCTGGGAAAAATGAGAGCCAAATCCGGCCATTGTGCGCCCGTTCAATTTTCAGTCAGCGGTATTATCTGTCCTATACAACACAAAACAAAATGGCGGATGGAAAAGACAAGTTTGTTTATACGATTTTTGGCGCTTTAACTGTTGCTAAATCTGAACTTTTATCTGTAAATTCAGATAAAGATAACGTGAGAAAGGCATTGGCAGAGCTCAAACCCCTGATAGAGTCAGTCGCGACGGTCCATTTCGGCGATTCTCGGTCTCGCCACAAGCATAGTATTGGTAATTATTTTCCAATGCTACAACGTATGGCTTATCAATGGTACAAGCAATTCATGCGTCGCATGTCTAAGCGATTAAGTGTAAAAAATCCATGGAAGGTCTTGCTGGAAGTTAATTTGCCAAGGGAGCTATTTGAAATTGTTAGGGAGATTGTTTCAAGAACAAATTTTGGACTGTTTACCGGAGAGACTAAATCAAAAAAGTCTAAAAAATATGTGATGGCTTTCATATCTCTAGCTCGAGTGAGGTCCTTGTTTTCAAAGTTAATGGACTCTGATATACCCAGTGAAAGTTTTCTTCGAAAGGTAACCAAGGATAAGAAGCGGATCGAGGCAATTATAGATGAAGATAAGCAGTTTGGTATGTTATATGATGATAAAAAAGAAGTGCTGAGCTTTGATTTCTTCTATGGAGTTTGGAATAGTCATGGATTTCCCCTGCACATAACATCAAATAATGTATAGTCTTGTAAAATTTCAAAACGTTTTTTAATTGATTTTAATAGACACTAGCTCTTTTGACTATTTTACACTTGTGGATAACTAAAGTACAACTTTATTATATTCTAGTTCATGACATTTTTATTGCTTGACTGTTGATAATTATGTAAGCTTATCATATAGCCTACATGTGATTTTATTGCTGATGATTAGACACAATGATTTCGCTTTACATATAGTTTAACTTTCATAATGGCAAAAGGATTCTACTTTGACCTGTTGAAATAGCCTTGATGCTATTTTTTACATAATAAATAATTAAAAAATGACTATATTTATATAACAACATTTACTTATTATGGATCAATATTTTTTGATACTTGACATAATTCTTGAATCCTATCATGTATATTATACCTTTTTATTATATAATTACCAATGAAATATCTATTTTTCTCTATATCGAAAAATTGATATCTTCACACGTGAAAATAACATGTTATTTTCACATGTGAAAATAACACCATTGCGATGGCTATTCAAAAATACACGGAAAGAATTGCCTGAAAAAGCCAAAACATACTTCATTGATTATTATATGATAAACAGAATATTACATGGCCGCTTGGAGATAGGAATTTTATCTTCGAGTGTTGAAAAGATCTGTGCTCACGCTCACTCGTGAGATATCTAAATTGAACACGAGAAGATAAAATTCCTATCTCCAAGCGGCTATGTAATATCCTCTATATGTATGCAGATATACACAAAGAGTGGTTTTACTTAACCTGTGAAGTAGTTAGTAGACTTATAGAGGTTAAAAGATCTTACTTCCATTGTTTTCTCTAGTGATATTTTGATTATTACATATTTATAAGCATTTTTTGTTTCACGGGTTAAGTAAAACCATTCTATAAAGTATTAGAGTAACATTTTACAGTAAAATAATAATTATTTGATTATTGATAAAACATCTACACTGTAAATATTTAATTATGCAGCTATAAAAGATATATATCTATATTCCAAATCATCAATTCGTGATTTATTCTCATAGAGCATAGTCTAGAAGTAATAAAACTCACTTACCTTTATCTTAAAATATGAGCTAACCTTGAAGTAAGTTTACAGTTTTCCACAGATTTGACAATTTCTATCATTATTTCGTGATCACAGTAAAAGCACTTCTCCCTAGACTCCTGTTTAAGAAATCCACAGTGGCAACTGAGAGAATTTTCCTGACTTACTCTGTCAGGAACCAGACTCTCTTGTCTCTGTTGATAATTTAAGAGTGATGGTTGTAGTAATGGTAACCAATTTTACTGATAAAATCATGTCTGAATACTAAAAACCATCTGTTTTTAAAGTGACTGTGCTTTGCATAACTTGCAATTTGAACATGTTTTGCTTCCCTTCCCTGCATAGTGTTAATGCCAAGACCAACACCATACCTTTCAAACATCCACTGTGTATGGGTAGCAACTAACTTACCTATACTCCACTCACTGGGGGAAGGTACATCACCAAAAAGAACAATGGCAATAAAGTAGTCATGTGTACATTTATGTAGTTGCTGAAGCTTCTGGTTTGAAAAATGATACATAGAAAAAAGTGCTGCAGAATCTCTTAAATTAATAGCAATAAATACAATGACAAGAAGCTTTGTTAGTAATACTGGATTTGTGCTGTTACCTCTTAAAGCATTAACTAAATACATGAAGCCATGCAATATTAGTCTTGAATCCTTACCAGTAAACCGGTAAGAAAATTCCTTGTCCTTTGTTCTTTCCTCAATCAGCCACTTAACCAGCTGTTTTTTCAGCCTTGTCGCCTTGACTTCCACCTCCATTGCCTCAATATATCTCCTAATGGGACTCTGGGGTATCTCTGACAGGGAAGAAATTGCTGGTGGGAGATTACTGGTACTAAGGGCCAAATCTAACAACTTACCATGAAGCTTTTGAACAGCATTGTTCTTCAGGTGCAAAGGTTCTAAAACCTCGTTGTCACACAGATTGCCAATAAGTGGTTTAAATTCTTGCCTAGACCTTTGGTTCGCAATAAACTTTGTGACTCTTGATCTTTTTGTCGAAGAAGCCAATTTATTAGGTAAATTTTCTTTATATTCAGTTACCTTTTGTGCCACTTTCACTCTTTCATTGTATTCCCAGGGCTTCCATTTACAATCTGATGTGGTACCAAATGTTCCCTGTAAACAATCAATATCACTTAAACAGACATTAGCAAAACTTGAAAAATAAGTAGCAGAATTAGATAGTTCTCCATTCAAAAATGCAAGAAATTTCATATCAGAAGGAATCAATTCAAAAGTAAACTTAACTTGTAGATCACATACTGTAAATGTCTTAAGTTCTATTGCAGCACACTGCTGTGTTATCAGCCTTGTAAATTTTGTCACAACAGCATGGGTTTCCTTACAGTTAGCCCCAAATAAAAGAAAATTATCATTAGGACTAGCCATTCTGGGACCAGCATTCAGAAAACTCACAAGCCAAGACATTGACTCATCATATTTCGCAAATGGTGCCCCATCACCACCCAAAGCAACTTTAAATTCACCCTTTTTTCCACCAAACCATCTAAGTCTATCTTCTTCTTTCCTGTAAGGGTCTACCTGTAGATAAAATTCTGCAAGACAAATTAGCATGTTCTCCAAATTCCTGTATACGCCATCTACTCTTTGTTCAGCTGGCAAATCAGAGCACAGTGTTTCTCTTATTGATATGAGCTCCCCAATGTCAATACTGTTTACCTTAGACATTAGATCTTTGTAGGAAAGAATTCTTGGTATACGTATTCCCCCACCATACCCTAACCTTTTCCTACTAAGATATCCCTTAGAGGTTTTACTGCTTATAGATTGAGTGCCTAGAGCAGATCTTGCTTGCTCATATTTCCTCTTACTTACTAGCCCACCAGCATAAAGAAGGGAAAATGAACGAATGATGTTGTCTTGGCTTTTTTCAAAACTTTTTCCTGCATCATTTGCAAGATCAATGCTTGCATTTCTTAATTTCTTTGAACTACCTATATACAGCTTAAAACCTTCGACATTGCAATATTTATCAAGACTGGAGAACATTCCATCCAGTGCAGGATGCCTGCTCTCTTGTGTTCCTCCATGGATCTCAACTGATGCCAATAATGTCTCCAACTGCCTTCTGTTCTTGCTTCTCTGGGGGATATTAAGAATCTTTCCTTCTGGTGACAACTCTGTAGGGTTCTTCTTCCTAGCAAAAGCAGTACTTTCAGATACTGCAAATACTGGCGCTGAGGTCTTCCTTCCTTCTCCTTCGATTTCTGTATTGAGGCCTTTTATCTATTCCAATTACAAAATGTAAACTTTTACGGCCCGATTCCTCAAGATATAAACTTAAAATTAATTTGTTTTAAACACTTGTTTATAAATAATGAACTCTGGACTCCTTAAAAGCTATTTATTTGGCTCTATCTAGGATACAGATTGTTATATTTCAATATCAACATGCTGCTTTGAATTAAACTTAAGCCTTACCTTTTCCTTTATTCGATTTAGTTTTTTTCTGAGAGCAGCTAATTCCTTTGATTTTGATAAGTAATTTTCTTTTAGGTCCTGTTTCCTTTGGGCAAATTCTCCAATTGGGAACCGAAGTTTCTGAGATGTTTTGCTTTTTCGTCGACTTGCTCTTCGTTTCGCAGAGCCCATATAAGCTTATATAGAAGGAGATACACGATCTGAAATACATGAATTTTGTGACAACTTTTCGTCAATTACATTTAATAATTGTAAAGATTCAACCTGATGGAATCGAACACAAAAGAACGCTCCGTGGTTCTATGGTTTTATTTCTTTGAATAATGCACAAAATAAAGACAAAAAATATACTTAAATAACAGGCACTTACCGTTCAGATTATGCGAAGTTACGTCTGTATTTCAGCAACAAGGTGTATAACAAATTATAATCAAAATAGTACAAAATATATGAAGTTTTATACCAAAATAAACGTCAAAAACAGTAGAACTCGATTCGCTTGGCGGGAAAACTTTTATTTAGACACCAGTCTTTTAAACGGGCAAAGAAAAAGCAGGTACCCCAGTTAAGGAATAACAAACCTAATGGCCGCGCGTAACACCGCTATACGGGACTGGAAACTAGAGACATTTACGTGGCCTGATTTGACCTTACGATTTCCCAACGTCGGAGGAATTTTTTTAAGACACCCCCGGTTACGGCTGGGGCAATCTTTCGAGTTTCCCCGGGTCGGCCGTGTTAGAACAGCAAATCACTTACTGAGATTCCATCATTCAATCACTGCATTTATTAGAATCACGTAAAGACTGGGTAAATACAATAAGGTATATCTGTATTAGTTAAAACCGCTTACAAATAGAAAAAATGTGCTTGATTAGGGAATGATTATGCAACACGTGGTCTAGCGATACTTAGAAATGAATGCTCAGCCAACTATAGGAAGTTTATGCTGAATAATAATATTGATAATTTCTTGTAGGAGAACTAAATATAATGAGTTACATACCTCTGTGCTACTTGGCCGGATAGCAAATTAGTTAATATTCTAAGGAGCTTCTTTCTTAGTTTAACTTTCCTTCGACACGCTACATCAACTTATCACCCAAATCAAACTATCCGATTACGATTATGTGATACGAGCATAATCACTGGTAAATCATTAACATGGCTCCCCTAAATTGTGATTACAATTTACCCCAAACAAAACAAACTATATATATATATTACTAAAAAATGTTCAGTATTCAGTGTTCAACTTGGATATTCACGTTATATGGCTCCTTGGCTGGGACTCCCTGGTCTCTCATTTATTAGTTGTCATCGCTTCTCAGGAGCAGAACAAGCTTGTGGATCGGCCTTTCTAAGTATGTCATCTTGGAGCCGGTTCTTCTTCCTGAGGAATCGAGGTGAGGAGAGGAGACAGCAATCTTGACTTTGCGGACGTAGCCGTCTTCGTCTATATATGGCTGTACAATGCGTGCGAGCTGCCACTTAGATCTCGGGTTGTCCGCATCCTTCAGTATGACGATGTCATCCACTGACAGATTCTTTCGGGGGCGCAACCACTTTTGTCGTTCTTGCAGAGACTGTAAGTAACATCTTCTCCAACGTTGCAAGAACTCATTGGTTAGGTGTTGGACTCTGCGCCATCTTTTTCTTGAGTATAGGTCCGCCCTCTGGAAATCTCCCGGTGGAGGCATTACTATCGTAGTCTTCATGGTCAGCAAGTGACTCGGCGTTAATGCATCTAAGGAATCTGGTTCTGTGAGACCGTTGGTAGTGAGGGGGCGGCTGTTTACTATCGCTTCTGCTTCGATCATCAGTGTCCTCAAGGATTCATCATGGAGTTGCTTTCCATGAGTCTGTAGCAGAGCTGTTAGCACGCTTCTCACGCTGCGAATCTGCCTTTCCCACACGCCGCCCATGTGGCTTGCGTGCGGGACATTCATCTTAAACTGTATCCAATCGCAGTTGGTCTTTATCAGCTCTCTCTTTATGGCATCTTGGTCCATTTCCTTCATGGCTGCGTCAAGCTCATTTCTAGCACCCACAAAGTTCGTTCCTTGATCCGATCTTAATTGGCGCACTGGTCCACGCCGTCCGGTAAACCTTCGGTAGGCGTTGATAAAGGAATCTGTTGTCAGCGATGCTGCTGTTTCTATGTGAACCGCACGTGAGGCCATGCAGGTGAATAGGACTCCGTACCTTTTCAGCTCACGTCTTCCTTCCTTTATGTACCAGGGGCCAAAGTAGTCCACCGCACTGTATGTGAAAGGTGGAGCTTCTTCCAGTCTGTCTTTAGGAAGATCACTCATTTTCTGTTTCTGAGTGGCGCCTCTCAGCCTTTGACATGCAACGCATTTGGAGATGTAGTGTCCCACTGCTGAGCTTCCATCAATAATCCACAAGCCAGCAGCGCGTATGTCTACTAGTGTTCTGGCCTTGCCTTGGTGGGCTCTCTGATGATAGTGGCGGATTACTAGACCTGTCACGTGACATTTCTTTGGGAGGATAACGGGATGTTTCACTTGGAAGGGAAGGTCGGCCAATCCGATTCTGCCACCAACGCGGAGAACCTGGTTTTCGTCAAGAAACGGACTCAGACGGAGAAGAGAGCTAGATTTCACAATCTTTTCTGCTGGACGTCCCAGGGCTTTTAGAGCTCTCATTTCTTCAGGAAAGGATTGGCTCTGGACAGCCTTCAGGATCAGAGTTTCCGCTTGTTGTAGGTCTTACACATCGAACTGAACTCTTTCCCTTGTTGACGTTCCGTCTCTTCGACTTTTATAGGGATCCACCCTTTCCTTGCGTGCGTTTATCGTCCAGGCTAGCTTCTGCACAAATTTCTTGCATATCACGATGGCTCTCTTGGCGCGATACCAATCTGAAAAGTACTTGACACGCTCCAATATTGTTGGGTATTCCTTTGAGTGCGTTGCTAAGGCTGTGACTTTCTTCACTTCTGGATCGCTGTGGTTGATAACTGTGAAGGTTTCTGATAAAGTCTGGGACTCTTTGATTGGGTGCCAAAGGAAGCTTGGGCCATTCCACCATCGTTTGCTCTCGATCAGCTCTTGAGCACTAAGGCCTCTGGAAGCGTCGTCAGCCGGATTCATGCTTATTTCCACGTACTTCCATTGGTGAGGCGAGGAGCGTTCACGAATTTGCTGAACGCGGTTTGCCACGAACGTGTGAAAACGCCTTGCATCGTTGGATATATAACCAAGAACGACTTTACTGTCCGTCCAGAACACTACTGCTATTTCTTCGTATTTCAACTCTTTCTTCAGAAAGCCGCTAACCTTGGCGGATACCAATGCTGCCGTGAGTTCTAGGCGAGGCACTGTTACAGGTCTGAGTGGTGTCACTCTAGCCTTTGCCATTACCAGGGCGCAATGTATCTCGTCACGATCGTTCACCATTCTAAGGTAGGAGCACTGGCCATAGCCGTTGGTGCTTGCATCGGAGAAGTTGTGTATCTCGATGTTCTTGCACTCTCCAAAGCCTTCAGGTTTGTAGCATCTAGGAATCTTTAATTCGGCCAGGCGATGCAGCTCGCTTTTCCACTTCTCCCAACGAGGTCTGATTGACTCTGGTACTTTATCGTCCCATCCAACATTGTCTCTGGTAAGGTCTTGGAGTATCCTTTTGCCCACAAGAACAAAGGGAGCTACCATGCCCAGGGGGTCGTAAATAGAGCTTACCGTTGCTAATATTCCTCTTCTCGTCAATGGCCTGTCCTTCAGTTCGATCTTAAACTGCAGCTGATCCGACTCTATACACCATTGCACTCCCAGGGCTCTCTCGATGGGCAACAGGTCCTTGGTTATGTCAAGATTCTTTAAGCCTTTCGCGCGTGACTCAATTGGGATTGATTCTATAACTGCTTTACTGTTCGATAGGAACTTGTGCAGGTTGAAGCCACCCCTCTGGCAGAGTGCCTTCGTGTTCTCAATAAGAGCGAGGGCTTGCGCAATGGTTGGAACGGACTTTAACCCATCGTCTACATAGAAATCATTCCTAATGAACTCTGCTGCTTCCTTGCCAAACTCGATCTCGTAGTCGTCGGCTGTTGATTTCAAGGCAAAATTCGAACAGCCAGGTGAGGAGACCGCTCCGAAAAGGTGAACTGTCATCCTGTACTCTGTTAAAGGATTGTTCGTATCACCGTCCTCCCACCAAAGGAACCTAAGAAAGTTTCTATGTTCGACGTTTACCTTCACTTGGTGGAACATTCCTTCGATGTCGCACATTAGTGCTACCGGTTCTTTCCTGAATCGGCACAGAACTCCTGAGAGGTTGTTCGTGAGGTCCGGTCCCTGAAGCAGATGTCTGTTGAGTGACTCGCCCTTGTATTCCGCACTGCCATCAAAGACAACTCTGATTTTATCCTTCTTCTGGGGGTGATAGACGCCGTGATGCGGGATGTACCACACTTGACCATCATCGCCGCTCTCCTTTGACTGGGGAACTTTTTCTGCATAACCTTTACTGAGCATCTCCTTCATGAATTCTTGGTAATGCTTGCGGTAGGTTTCGTCCTTTTCAAGCCTCCCTTTCAACCTCATCAGTCTGATTACGGCTAACTCTCTGTTGTTCGGCAGATTAATTCTATCATCTTTGAAGGGTAGAGGAATTTCGTAATGGCCATCCTCTCTTTGGTTAATTCCATCTTTCATCCTTTGCATGAACTTGCGGTCATTGTAAGAGAGTGTCCGCTCTTCGTCTTGTGATTCATCAAAGTCAAGTTCGAACATCTTCGAAACTTGAAATGGTGTCATTATTTCCTTTGTTTGAGTACGCATGGAGAAGTGAAGTGGTTTCTTGGTCTCTCCTACAACCTCCCTGGCGAGTATGCGATGGCAGCCGCACTTCTCGTGGACATCCTTGCAGTCAGGATCTACTATGCCTATCACTCCCCATCCTAGCGCAGTCTTCTTCGCATAAGGTTCATCGTCCTTGCCCGGAATGACTTCTCTTGGCTTGATTGCGCGTGCGCAGTTTAGACCGATCAGCAACCCGATTTCCACGTCGCTTCTGTGTGGCATCAGTTGATCAGCTATACGCTCCAGGTGTGGCCACTTTCGAGCTGTTTCTGGTCGAGGAATCTGTCCTCTTCTCGCTGGAATGATTTCTCTTGAATACGTTCCGGGTAGTGGGATGATCTCACTTTCGTTTAGGACTCGTACCACCAGACCGTTCACCTTCTGACAATCAATGAGACGTTCCGCAAGTACCGTTGACAATTTGAGCTGCACTTGGACTCCCTTCACTGCCATTCTTTCAACGACGTCATTCTTGATGAAACAGCCGTCTGACTGGTCGTCTAAGAGAGCGTATACAAGTACTTCCTGGGACGGATTGTCGCTGTGATGTATCCATACAGGAACGATCAGGGAATGAGCGGCACAGTCGTCTTGTTTCTGGTCACTGATCTTCGTACATTTCGATGAAACCTCCTTAACCTCTATTTCTTGATCAGAGTTCTCTTTCAATTCCTTCTTTGGAACGAACGTACCGTCGTGCAAAGACGTCGGATGGAAGCCGTGGCAACTCTTGCATACTGCTCTCCTTCTGCAATCCTTTCGCATGTGACCCCATCTTAGGCACCCGAGACAGAGTCCCTTCGCGCGTACGAAGCTTACTCTCTCTTTAGCTGATAGCTTTAGGAACGCCTTGCAGTCGTCTAGGTTATGTGGTCCCTTGCACGACGCACACTGCACTGACCTTTCTTGCTTCGAGTCGTCCTTTTTGGATCCTGAATTTTCTCGCTTTATTTCAGCGGAATCTGTGAAGAGGGATCTCTGATTGTAGATCCTTCCTACTCTGACAGGTTTGGCTATTTCCTCTTTCGTACTTTCTTCTTCTTTGAAGATTTTATTGGAGATTACCGGATTGCATGCGATCCTTGCCTCGCGCGATATAATATTGCAGAACTCGGCGAATGGTGGGTATCCCATCTCATTCTCTCTTTCAAAGGGAAGCAAAACGCCGCTTCGTTCGCCGCTAATCCATCTATCTACCTCTCGACTCCAGCGATCTACTAAGTATCTTGGAAGTTTCTTGGCCATTTTTTGGTTTTCTTCCGGATCGTTTAGCACCTTTAGATACTTAACGTTCTGCATTGCGGCCAAGCAATGGAATAAAAAATCGGAAAATTTCCGCAAACTAACTCCATCGTTTGGAGGGATTTTCGGCCAATCACTTAGTTTCTTTCTGTATGCGTCAGCCACAAGGAAGGGGTTCCCGTACCGATATGCTAGTATACCCTTTGCCTGAAGGTACGCGTCCTTGCTATCCAAACATAGGAGACCGCTAATCGCTTCTTTGGCTTCCCCCGCGGTGTATTTTCCAAGATAATACAGCCGTTGAGCTGGACTTTCTATTCGGCTTTCTATTATAGTCTCAAGGGATTTAAGCCAATTAGGATAATGGAACATACTGCCTCTGAAGATTTCCGGTTCCGGAAGGGGAAGACTATCTATGTTGCGTCTTTCGGACAACAAATCTGCCAATCTGCAGAGAACGTTATCATTATTCGAGCTTGGTGTACTACTGTGCACGTTTGTTTCTCGGTAAGACACGAACTGCGATGCGTCGACATCGTCAAATAAATCTGTTGGTGGATCAAATGGGTTCCGTGTGTTCAAATGTGTTGACGGATAGTTGTCAAATGGTGTGTTTATGACGCGAGTTGAGGTGAAAGGATTTACAGACGAGTTCGAGGGTTTCGAATAACGTTTTAGCTCTGGATCTGTCTTATACTTGGACTCGAAATCAAGATTTTCTGACTTAGATTTGGATTCGAAACCAAGGTTTTCCGACTTAGTCGACTTAGATTCTTTTGCATGGATATGGGATTCTGATATGTTAGCTGCATGATGCGTAGATTGCATGACTGGATCGTGTTGCGGGGCTTCTTTGACGGAGTCAAGTTGCATACTCAAATATTTGTTTAAATCTTTCTCTGTGTCATCTTCTTTAGGCAAATCAAATGCGCCGTCGACTAATCCTAGCTCTGCTTCTTGTACCTTGGCAATCGCGTTCATTTCGGCCTTCGCAAGCGCTAGATTCTTAGCAATTCGAAACTTCGTCATCTCAGCCTCTTGTTTTCTTAGCGCGTCGGCTCTTTGTGCTTCTAAGTCTTGAAATTTTAACTCTGCGCCGAGTCTCGCGATCATGCCAGCCATCTCGGCCTTTCTTGCAAACGCGGAATTGCTGGATTTACTAGAGCGAGTTGATCTCGAGCTGCGAGATGAGCCCGAGATCGAAGATCTTTCGTCTTCATTTAGCCTTTTTAAATCGCTTAACCTTTTAATTACTTCTTTTAGGAGGTCAGAGTGCTGTTGGTCGATCGTCTCAAATTTCTCGCTCGCTACGCGTCTTTCTGTTACGTCTAAAGCCTCTTCTAGCCTTTCATTCGCGCCGGCGAGAATCTCCATTTTTGCTTCCAACAGACCCCTTTCACTAAGAAGCCGGTTGACATCCTCTGAGTCTGCTAGCAATCCATTCACTATATTAAACTGTTTGCGCCAATTTCTTTGGGCCGTAATTCGATCACGATCTAGCAAGTCCAATTTAAAGGCTGTGCCCTTCTCTGTCATTTTCTTTTCTCTTTGCGTGTTTTCATCGATTTCCTCGGTGTTTAAGAGCGTATGTCTGTAAGCGTCGAGAATCTTAAATCAGTTTCAAAAAATCGAATTTCTTTTTATTGTACCAAAACAACCCTTTGGGTAAGTTGTTTTAGGAAATAATATCAAAATGTCCCAGCGCGCTTTTATTTTTGAGAAAATTGCAAAAGTTTGAAAAATCGATTAAAATGGGTAATTTTCCTAATTAATATGCAAAAATGGATGGCCATCTTTAAAGAGCTCTCAATAGATCAAAAAGAATCCAAATGAATTCATATTTCCCAGGTAGTTAGATCAACTCTATATCTTTAAGAATGGTTCAAGAATTTGTAATAAATTGCTTTTTAAATACGAGAAATCGGCCTTCTAAAACATGTTGTGTTTTTATGATCGAGCGGCAGTCAAATTATAGGTGAAATTCAGCCTCCAATATCGCTGCTGGTACCTAATAAATCGAAAGAACACTTGCACAGCACGAAAGTACACATATTCTAGTTTACTTGTGCCAAGTTTTAGCTCCGACTATTAAAATGCCACCGCGTGAAGGAATTTCAACTTGTAGCGTTCAAACACGCTATGCGGCTAATTAATTACACGGGTTGTTTATCAATATAACACTAAATCGACTCAATATTTCTCTTTTTTAAAATTTTTGTATTAAGATGGTTTGCCAAGAGTATAAAAAGCATAACTAGAGAGTAAATACTCTTCAATCAAGTGGTCCTCTGTGTTAATCCACGATAATCGAGCGCAGCTTGAGCTTAAAACCATGTCACACAATCTGGGGTCAGGACAAATGCACCCCGTCGTCGGTGGCTTTAGCTAGATTTCTTCTCCAATGCAAAAGATTTATCTCCTACTCTGAGATACCAAATGCTCTATGAATTTAGCCGGTTTTTAAACTATTGAAACGGTTTTTGATGAATTATTACCATGACTGTCTTGAGACTTGCACGTAAACATTTAACGTCCTAGCGAGCTGTCAATGGCACTCTAAATAAACACATGAATTCTACCAAATCCCCCGGGGGGGGGGGGGGGGGTACTTTGCCAGAATTTGGGTAGGGGTGTTCCGCTGGGATTCTGAAAGGGATACCCTGTTTATGACAAAAAAACTCAAATTTGTAGACCCTGTTTATGACAAAAGATATAATTTATTGCACTGAGTTCCTGTTTCAATTATCATGTCATCTCGCGTATCGTTTTTTTACGGCCATAATAACCAGTTTCGGTCAATACGAAAGTAGAAACCCTGAATATGACAGGAAGCTCAGGGAGAACTTGGAACTTGAATGAAATTGCATACCCTGTTTATGACAAGAAGATCGAAAAACCATACCCGGATCATTATCGTAACTTACCAGTTACCAAACCACCAAACTTTGATTACTTGGTCTGAACAGAGATTGCAAGTTTCCGGCTTTAACTCCATATATCATTAAGCATTTTCCCTGTTTTAACGGATGGCAAGACTGTGGAGTGACAATCGGAGCATGCTTTGTCACTACAAGTTGAATTAATTTTCCCAAAAAATTTAATCGTTATCTATAAGCGTTTAATACAACGCGCTAATATTAGCTTGGTAAGCCCGCTTTTGGGTTGTTTAGGTACGATGGCGCTCTGTGGATTTTCGGCTCTTATTGGATATAGTCCTTGCGGGACCAGTACAGATTATCCAGATCAAGTGCACTCTGTTGCTATATCTGGCTGTCAAAAAGACATTTCCAGGCATCTGGAAATATTTGGCATTAGTGAAGATTCGTCCCTGCATAATGAAATGATGTTATTGTTGGCTCGTGCAGGTAATATAGTCTGCGTTTTATTAATTTTTCATCGTTGCCTGCCTTTTACCGGTAAGCGTGGTATCTCTTGGCACATCTCTGTTGTGTACCGGCGACTTGATGACAAGCTACAGTGGCAGGGATTCGTTCATGTGATTCAATCGTGCAGCCAAGATTGCCCAGCTGTTGTTTCTATAATGCAGGATGTGCTTCGAACCTTGAAGTAAGAACACCCTGAAATCAGTAAGGCATACCTCCGTCAAGACAACGTTGGGTGTTATCATTCGGCCACAACGATCCTTTCATGTCCAGAAATATCACGATCTACTGGAGTAAAAATAGCCCGTCTTGATTTCCACTGCATAGAAAAATGGATTTGCGTACCTGAGCAAATGTTGTGCAAATCTATTATACTAAAATTGACACAAATTTGTTTCCAAGCCAAATTTGGTCCAAATGTAATTTTTTTATCCCAATCAAATGTGAGTAAAAGTGTAGCATTCTTGGTATTTGGATCAGATTTGACAAACATTTTATTTCTATAACAAATACTGGGTTTTACAAAACATTTGCCACGAAAGCAAATTTGGTCCAAATTTAAATATTTGTGTCCCAATCAAATGTGAGTAAAAGTGTAGCATCATTGGTATTTGCATCAGATTTGACAAATATTTTATCCCTATAACAAATGCTGGGTTTTACAAAACATTTGCCACGAAAGCAAATTTGGTCCAAATTTAAATATTTGTGTCCCAATCAATTGTGAGTAAAAGTGTAGCATCATTGGTATTTGCATCAGATTTGACAAATATTTTATCCCTATAAGAAATGCTGGGTTTTACAAAACATTTGCCACGAAAACAAATTTGGCCCAAATTTAAATATTTGTGTCCCAATCAATTGTGAGTAAAAGTGTAGCATCATTGGTATTTGCATCAGATTTGACAAATATTTTATCCCTATAACAAATGCTGGGTTTTACAAAACATTTGCCACGAAAGCAAATTTGGTCCAAATTTAAATATTTGTGTCCCAATCAAATGTGAGTAAGAGTGCAGCATCGTTGGTATTTGCTTTAAATTTGACACATATTTTATCGCTATAACAAATACTGGGTTTCAGATAGGATTCGATATGCCACATACATGACGTCACTCTTTCTGTTCCAGAATACCAGTGATCTCACAGCATAAAGATCTTTCACATACATGATGTCACTCTTTCTGTTCCAGAATACCAGTATTCTCACAGCATAAAGATTTTTCACATACATGACGTCACTCTTTCTGTTCCAAAATACCAGTATTCTCACAGCATAAAGATCTTTCACATACATGACCTCACTCTTTCTGTTCCAGAATACCAGTAATCTCACAGCATAAAGATCTTTCACATACATGACCTCACTCTTTCTGTTCCAGAATACCAGTAATCTCACAGCATAAAGATCTTTCACATACATGACCTCACTCTTTCTGTTCCAGAATACCAGTATTCTCACAGCATAAAGATTTTTCACATACATGACCTCTTTCTGTTCCAGAATACCAGTATTCTCACTGCATAAAGATCTTTCACATAAATGACGTCACTCTTTCTGTTTCAGAATACCAGTAATCTCACAGCATAAAGATCTTTCACATACATGACGTCACTCTTTCTGTTCCAGAATACCAGTAATCTCACAGCATAAAGATCTTTCACATACATGACCTCACTCTTTCTGTTCCAGAATACCAGTATTCTCACAGCATAAAGATCTTTCACATACATGACGTCACTCTTTCTGTTTCAGAATACCAGTAATCTCACAGCATAAAGATCTTTCACATACATGACGTCACTCTTTCTGTTCCAGAATACCAGTAATCTTACAGCATTAAGATCTTTCACATACATGACCTCACTCTTTGTGTTGCAGAATACCAGTAATCTCACAGCATAAAGATCTTTCACATACATGACGTCACTCTTTCTGTTCCAGAATACCAGTAATCTCACAGCATAAAGATCTTTCACATACATGACCTCACTCTTTCTGTTCCAGAATACCAGTAATCTCACAGCATAAAGATCTTTCACATACATGACGTCACTCTTTCTGTTCCAGAATACCAGTAATCTCACAGCATAAAGATCTTTCACATACATGACGTCACTCTTTCTGTTCCAGAATACCAGTAATCTTACAGCATAAAGATCTTTCACATACATGACGTCACTCTTTCTGTTCCAGAATACCAGTAATCTCACAGCATAAAGATCTTTCACATACATGACCTCACTCTTTCTGTTCCAGAATACCAGTAATCTCACAGCATAAAGATCTTTCACATAAATGACGTCACTCTTTCTGTTTCAGAATACCAGTAATCTCACAGCATAAAGATCTTTCACATACATGACGTCACTCTTTCTGTTCCAGAATACCAGTAATCTCACAGCATAAAGATCTTTCACATACATGACCTCACTCTTTCTGTTCCAGAATACCAGTATTCTCACAGCATAAAGATCTTTCACATACATGACGTCACTCTTTCTGTTCCAGAATACCAGTAATCTCACAGCATAAAGATCTTTCACATACATGATGTCACTCTTTCTGTTCCAGAATACCAGTAATCTTACAGCATTAAGATCTTTCACATACATGACCTCACTCTTTCTGTTCCAGAATACCAGTAATCTCACAGCATAAAGATCTTTCACATACATGACGTCACTCTTTCTGTTCCAGAATACCAGTAATCTCACAGCATAAAGATCTTTCACATACATGACCTCACTCTTTCTGTTCCAGAATACCAGTAATCTCACAGCATAAAGATCTTTCACATACATGACGTCACTCTTTCTGTTCCAGAATACCAGTAATCTCACAGCATAAAGATCTTTCACATACATGACGTCACTCTTTCTGTTCCAGAATACCAGTAATCTCACAGCATAAAGATCTTTCACATACATGACGTCACTCTTTCTGTTCCAGAATACCAGTAATCTCACAGCATAAAGATCTTTCACATACATGACCTCACTCTTTCTGTTCCAGAATACCAGTAATCTCACAGCATAAAGATCTTTCACATACATGACGTCACTCTTTCTGTTCCAGAATACCAGTAATCTCACAGCATAAAGATCTTTCACATACATGACCTCACTCTTTCTGTTCCAGAATACCAGTAATCTCACAGCATAAAGATCTTTCACATACATGACGTCACTCTTTCTGTTCCAGAATACCAGTAATCTCACAGCATAAAGATCTTTCACATACATGATGTCACTCTTTGTGTTCCAGAATACCAGTAGTCTCCTTGCATTCATACAACACCAGATATACATGTAACCAAAGCATATATAAACCAAAAATGAGAACAAATATAGGATAGCAAACTGTATCATTTAGTGCGGTTGTTCTTTGGAAAACACTGCCAATGCATATCAAAAACTTAAAAACATTTTCCTTTAAAAGAAAATTAAAAGATCACTATCTTTCAAATCAGAGATTATAAGTATTTCTAGTGTACAATATAAGATTTATCTCAACTAGAGTTCTATTCTGCTTTTTCTTTATTTATATGATATTAATATATATTTTTAAGTATCTTGTATATCAGATTGTAAATGAATCAAAAATCTCTTTATCCTGTACATATCAGTCACCAACATAAATATTTGTCAATTTTCTCTGCATATCTTTTTCTAATATGAGGCTGGGGGGCAACTAGAAAACGTCACTGTTATTGTCCTCCAGGCTCAAATATCTCAACTAATCTCTATTCTCAGTCTGTAATGTCATATGCACAAATGATATGAATAGAAATAAGTGTAATCTCTTTATTATAAATATTTATTATGCATTTATATTATATTTAAATTTCTTTATATTGTCATCAAATGTAATTAATATTTAAGAGCAATAAACTTGTTCTGTTCTGTGTGTTCATACATGACGTCACTCTTTCTGTTCCAGAATTGATAATGTAATGTTCTTGTACATTCAACACTCAGAGAAAAATTAGTGAGTTTTTTAATAAGTTCTTAGGGACCATTCATTTTTTATCAGGGAGGGAGCCGGTGGAAATCTTGGGTAGGGGGCATGTCAAAGAATCTGGCTTATAGAGGGGGGGGGGGGGGGGGGAGGCACATGTAGAAGAAGCAATGTCACAAGCGAGGGGCCATTCAGGTATAGAACATGAAGGGGGCAGCAGATGTCAACAGCAACTATAGAGGGGGGCTAGTTTTTCTTGTATGGGCTCTTGCTGTAGTTTCACTGCCCCCCCCCCCCCCCCCCCCCCCCCTCCATGATAAAAAATGAACGGTCCCTTATTTGAACCAAAAAGACTTTTTTTTTGCCAAAACAATTAAACATTTATATCAAAGCAAACAAATAACACTATTTGACTAGCAACAAAGGGGGAAGCTTTTAATAAAGACATTTAGTTCAAAAAAACAAACTGTAGTCGGTCTTTTCAATCTTTCTTAGTTTTTGTCTGTATTTAAAATATTTTACCATCTGAAGATATAAGGGATCTTTTTCGTAGTCAGAAGTACTAGTATTGTTGATGCAGTACTTGTATTCAATCTCTGATTCTCAACTTGAAAATTAACTTCAGTAGTAATAATAGCAGGAGTTGATGCAGTACTGTTATTTTCAACATCTAAATGAACTTCATTGGACACATGCCAGTGATTGCCTTTCCCTTGTCCACAGGTTTTACTTTTCTTTGCCTTCTTTTTCTGCTTTGACCTCTTGATATAAGCCATTCGACTTGTTTTATTGTGCTTTCCCATCGTTAATTCCTTTTAAAAGAAATGGGCATCGAACGAGATTGGCGTGGTAAGCTTATATGATTTTAGCTTAGTACACAACGCACTCACAAAAATTTCGCGATCAATTTTTTTTTAAACGGCAATAGTTTTAAATTGAGGATCATGTGGGCATTATAAATAGTAATATTATTACTATTATTAAAATACACATACTCACCTTAATGAAGAACTTAAGTGCGACCAATAAACCTTATTTCTTTAAACTAGAGGTCCATAGCACATGGATGCATGTCTTCGAAAAACCGAATCCCACAAAGCAGTGCGCATCGCTATTACCACAGGAAACCCATTCAACGATAACAACAAAATAGCAAACATTCAACTTTAATAGTTCAGTAAACATTCAAGGGGACCTTTATGCACTGTTTTTATGTAAAACAGCTGTCTCAAAAATTTCTCTAACACCAAAAACAAAAGAAAAAACAAACAAAAAATAAAGAAAATGAAGAAAATAAAAGAGTAAGCTTAACATAGGATTTTCTTGCCATTAAAATATTGTTGAATTAATTACTTGGTTTCAAGTGGTATACCATGGAATATCTCATGTGTTTATTGTATTATTTTCTATGGCTTCAAGTGGTATACCATCCATGGAATATCACATACCACAGTCAATTTTGTAATTTTGTTTTTGTACTCACTAGGCCTTATTGAGTGCAGTATGTACAAAGAAAATATACAGCTATTTCAAATATATATGTATTATATTATAATATAATAATATGCTAAATAGTTAAAGATGACTAAGTTCTTAGTTCTTAGATAAAGTAAAACGTGAACGACTAACGAATCAATTACCTACTACACTTGGATTTTCTGAGCCAAAGGACAGACAACCATGACCTTTTCACCCTTCAAAGTATCAACTGCAGGCACAAACTTTTGATGGATTCTTTGGACAGGAATGAAATTTGCTGGACCATCCATCTCAAACGAATCTCTGCACCAAACTTCAACAGGTGGCCCAAGATCCCTTTTCGCAGGGTGTTCCTGAAACCAGTGGACTACAGCAAAAACACAAGATACATACTGTCCTCCTATTTTGACATTTTGTTTGAGAAAGTATCTGATTATTCCTGGCCTTAAGTGAACACCAATTCTGTCAATTTTGCCACCAAGCTTACACCATCTTGCCAATATAAATGATGATCTTTGGCCAATTGAGTCACTTGATCCTAACTTCTCAGCATTAAATGAACATGAAGAGTATCTTTCAAACTGGCTTGTCACAGATGATTCATCAACTTCATCAAACAAATTGTTATAAACCTCCTTTAAAAAGGGTAAAAATTCAGGGTCCAGGCAATCTCTAGAATAGGCCATCGTACAGTTAAATAAGTTACCATCACAGGCCCAAAGTCCTTTTTTGAGTGGTCCAATGGAAAGAAGACTCGTGGCTATAGCACCTACATGTTCACTTTCTGCTGTTGATGTGTCACATGCATTTTCCATTAGAGTTCCAGCTTGTTTTCTCAATAGTCTTTCAAAAATTGGTTTAAAGTTCTCTTGAAATGCACTGGGGAATGGAATATCCCTTAAGAATTGATCAGAAGTAAACCTCCTCATCAGTTGAATTTCTACTGATTTCTGATTGGTACCATACTCCCCCAGGATACCATTATACCTTTCAAAGCTGAAGAGCCAGAAAGAGTATACTGGACCATAATCCAAAATGCAGTCCAAAATATGTGTATGAAGATGCATATTAGGGGTGATCTTTGCAGTACCGTACATGTTTTCAACTGCCTTGCAGAATTTTAATATGTATGTGTGAGCAAGCATTGCTTTGTTTTCTGTTATAACTGGAGTACAAAATAAAAAGCATGCCATTACAAAGTCTTGCCATATTTGCAAATCAGGTTTTGGCAAAATATCCCAAAGAGCAAACACTGAGTAGATGAGTGTAAAATTCTTCCACTGATCAGCTGTAAATCCCCCATAGCTGTTTTCAATTTTCTTCGGCATCCTACCAATACTTGATGGAGCTTTGACTTTATCAATCTTGTCTTGTATTTTACCTAGGTGGTTTTTATTGATTAGGGGGGTTTGCTTTTCGGAGTCAATCCAAATATTTTTCATCACGTGTTTAGCAGTTCCAGTAAACAAGTTATGCATTGGGTCCACTATATGAAAACGCACACAGTCAAAATAAGGTAAAAACATCAGTTCGCTGAATCGGGTACCATATTGTGATTCCTTGGCAGTTCGATCAGCTGCAGAAGTCTGTTGCTGAGTATCTTGTGCTTGCTGTCTATGTTCTTTGTTTGTTCTGGGTTCACAAGGAGCAAATCCAGAAAAATCAATTCTTGTTGCAACGTTTCCTGGGAAAAATTTCTTACATTTAGAACCAAGATTTGAGCCATGTCCTGTGAATCCACAAACTTTTCTGGTAGCAGGGATGTCGCAACCAATGCATAGCAAAACACTACGAACTAACACCTCTGACCCAGCAACTTTCAGTTTGACACCTGTCCATAGCTGATTAAGCTCTGCAACTAGAGGCTGTAGATATGTATTTATATTTCTTTTTGGCTCTTTTGGTCCAGGGATGATTTCAACCAAGAAAACATTTTCAGGTTTGAACCTTTCTGCTCTTGGAAGATTCATTAAAACCATGTAGATGGCTCCAACACTATGTATTGAATGCTTAAATGGCTGGAACCAGTCAACATTAAGCATAAAAGCATAATTTTTTGCTGCAGCTAAAAAAGGTTTTCCATCTACATACTGTCATTCTTTCCATAGTCTACCATCAAATACATCAGCAAGAAATGATTTTGGTACATTTCTATCACGCCAGCTCTCTAACTTTGTCATGAAATTTGGTCGTAAAAACTGTTCCAGAGTAGACACTATGCTATTGTAACAGTACACTTTGTAGGGATATAATCTAGTTTTTCCACCTTTCAAATGTACCTCTCTCAAAAGTGATTCATTGCATTGTGTTCGACGGAATTGCTGGCGATGGTGTGGAAATTCAACAAATGTGCATTTCTTTGTGACATGCTTTCCAAATTGTAGAGTGTAACAATCATCAAAATTATACAGATTCTCACATTTTGGACAAACAACAAACTTTATGAATTTATCTTGATTTAGTCCCAATTTGTTCTTGAGCAAATGCAATGACTTTGGAATCAGCATAGCCAAGCCTGTTACCATGGGAACCATGGGCACCGTTGATCCCAGTGCTTCAAAGAAAGTTTTCAAGAAACTCAATAGAATATCAATTGCATTATCTGAGAGACTACAAAATGAAGACCATAGACATACGAATAGTAGCAGCCAATGAACAAGACCTTTTACTTTATCCAATGTACCCAAAACATTAACATCCACTGAATACAGGTTTTTATTGACCCTGAAATCACAGTCAACGTCTATGTCGTTCAGGTCCCATACTTCCTGTAGCTCTGGTATCCTTTCGTGATATATAAATTCATCATCACTCTCTCCCTCAGAAAGACCAACAAAGTTTCGATCTTCCGTTTCTAATTCTGCAATGTTGACACCTACCAAAGCAAATATATTTTTATTAAGCATAGTTTCATAACAAACTGTTATTTATTGTAATAGGAGAAATAAAATAAAACCCATGAAAAAACTTAAACAACTTTTTTTTACAGTTAAAACTTAAAATACCTTGAGGATTTTGATCTTCACAACTCGAAGTCGCTTCAAAATCTATACTGTTGTCCCCATTTATACTCAAGCTTGTATCACTATCGGTATGTTCTTCTTCGGAAGATTCACCGCATATTTCCCACTTATTCTCCTTTTTGTTGAAATATAAATCTACATGTTGTCTGAATGTCCTCAAGGAAACAAACTCTTTGCAGTGTTCACAGTATTTTCGCTTTGAATTTGACGGCATGTTTCTCGGATTTGTTTCATGGTTGTCTGGCGGGAACTGTACCGGAACACAGGAATCCCATACCGGTATTCCAGTTAAATTATTGTCACGTGTCTGGTCACGTTTATCAGTTGATTTTAAAAGGGAGTTGATTTTAAAAGGGAGCGTTTGGGAGTGTAGAGTGCATTCAGTCAAACTGTTGAATAGTTAGATAAATGTATCTTATAACTTAGATGAGTATTTAGTTGACGTCAACTAAAATATTAACTAACTTATCTAATTTAGGTGACGTCAACTATTCAACAGTTTCACTGAATGGACTCTATGCAAACAGGAAATACCGATCATATTTCAATTAATAATTATGACCTTTGAAATTCATATCATGTAAGAACCACGTGCTGTATTTATTTTAAGCCAATAGCATTACAGCTTATCCAAACAGCGCAAATCTAACCAACCGCATGCCAGAACTAAGATCACTGAAATCTAATACTCGAACAGTCATAAGGCGCGGTAAACTTGAGTGTGTGGTAGCCACTTTCAAATATCTTTTGTCCAGAACACGTGTATTCCTTGTTTCAAACTGAACGATCGTGGTAAAAAATGGCCAGACTGCCTCCTAACAAGCCAAGTCGTCGTCGTGATCAAGATAAGAGAGCCAGCACGAGTCAGGGAAAGACAAGGCCGCAGATCACCGATCCAGCTGAGCATGCGGGTAATTCTTCAACTGACACAAGTTTAATTCAAGAACCTCTGGAAGCTAGTACCCCAGTTCTTAATGAGACAAGCCGAGTTTTGCCAAGTGGTGGTTCACAGTTGTTCGAAACTCCGCGCACAACTGCTACCGAAAATCATCGTAGGTCAAGCTTCCTGAGCCTCCTTCCACCAAGAAATACCACGGATCATGAAGATCCCGGAGATAGCCAAGCGGACATCGCTAATCAGTTAAACAAGTTTTTTAAAAGGCAAGACGCCTTCAACAAAAGTATAGAAGAAAAAGTTCAGTTAGCGCTGAATGAAACAGCAGAGAAAACAAGGCAATCAAAACGACTTCCCAAGGAACTATCGGTAAGTCAATCAACAAGCTTTGAATTTTCTGTTTCGCATTAGTTTTGGCGCGCAAAGTTAGTTACGGTTGATGCTGTAAATTTATTTTACCATGCATTACTTGTGGTCTGTTACAAATCCCGCGCTGTGATTAACAAATTGCTAGTGATCTCTTATTGGTAGTAAACACGTAATAGCTAAAAGGTTTCAACCCAATGTATATATGTATCTTCTTTAGACTTGAACGATTGCACCTTGAGCTCTCGTGCTTTACACCATGAAGCGAGATTTTTACTGGTTAAATATCAATGTCAAAGGCTACGAAATTTTACTTTTACTGGTATTGACTTTTCGTCTGTTTTTATCGCAGAGCAATGTAAGAGCAGTTTATGACAAAAGCGATAAAAAATGGGACTTGTCAAAAAAGGTCTTTATTATATTCATACTGTTTCAGTTATTGTCATTGGAATTACCCTACCTATACCTAAACAATCAATCGCTGGTATTTATTACAGATTTAATGATCAAGATAGGGAAATAAATGCCGCGATCTTGGCAGGAGTTCGACGCACTGATTCAAAGACTTCTACCACGCTAATTATGAGTAAGTTTTTAAATTAATGATAAGTGATCCAAGACTTTATAGCTTACACAATTCCAATTTTGATTAACAGGAGCAATGAGAGTGCATTTCAAAACAAAAAAGCAGCAAAGACAAAACAAAGAACAAAAGAAAGACTCGCAAGTGCTGAAAGAGCAAAGAAAGCGTTCGCGACTGAACTCGGTAAGTAAAAAAGCACATCAAACTTTTTCGTGAACAGCTTGAGAGTTGAACCTTTTTCTCATATAATATAGTAAAACAATGGTCTCGGTTTTCAATTTGTCCCCGTTTGACCAGTAGGAAAGGTATCTTAAAAGGTTTCTTGGCCTTTAATGAAACTCGCTCACAATAAGAAACAAAGAAATTTTAATAACAATAGGCGATTTCTTATTACTTCTGATAATTTTTAGCACCCGGGCTAATAAATAGGACATCTGGTATACATGAGACAATTAATAAGCAAAATAAATATTTACTGATTTTCCAGGGTTAATATTCAATCATCGAATAACGGAAGAGCTAGAGTGAATATAATTTCCCTCAGTGTGTATCTTGTTTCATATGACGCTGTGAACTATTCATTACCGCTCCTTTGTTATCCGACGATTGAATATTAGCCTTGGAAATCGATATGCGAGGCCATTTTATAGGTTCAAATTCCAAAGTACTGTGGTCTAATCATGTCGTATGCGCAATCCATTACATTATGATACCACGTTTGACAATGTTATTTGTCGATCCTTCTCTTCTCTTCTCAGAAAAAGGCCAATCGTATCAAAGCGCTCAACCAGTCTACGTCCATAGCTGAGGATGACAAAAAAAAATACTGCAACGTCATGACAGTGGATTTTATGTCCTCGGAAGAGTCGGCATCCGAAGACGAGTTAGATGCCGAGGATCCATCGGAAGAGTCCGATTCGGAAGAAGAGGGGAACAAAAGAAAGAAAAGGGACTTCTTTCTTTTGAAACCTCTCCCATGGAGAAGCGAGGAGGTCACTAAACTGATGAAAGTTTTGGACAAAAAGTCAAAGAGGAGGAAATCTCAAAAAAGTCTTAACATGAGTTTAGAGAGAAGGGTGGGACCTCCTTCTAAGAGATTGGCTCCCATTGATGCCCCAGCCTTTTCTCTTAAATAGGCTAATTGATTGAGTGAATGCGTAAAAAGCTAATGTGGCCAGACCATTGATTAATATATTATCTACAGCATTTGGCCGAAATAGCTTTGTACTCATTGAATACATTAATTGATGCATTTTATTTTCCTATCGGTATTTCTAATTATGCACGTCCTTAAATAAGGACGGCATTCACAAATTAGCCTCCATAGCGATACTTCATGTTAGTACGATCATTGTGATTTAATATGCGGCCGATTATTTTCAATAGACCTAATCGGCTAACGTGTTGCTACGTACGTTGCCACCCAATTCAATTCTAGGAATGTTTCATTGGTAGTTATATTTTGGTTTTAGAGTTGAATTCGTAGAGACAAACTATTCTATTCCCAGAAGGTTTGAATTGGGTGGTAACGTACATAGCAGCACGTTAGCCGATTACGTCTATTGAAAGCACTTTACGAGTTGACTTGTTGACAACCCCAAAAACGTCCGTCAAAATGAAGTATCAATTTGTTGCAGTTCAGGGAGACAGGACAAAACAAATGTCAAAATGAAATTGTAATAATACTATTTCTGTCATTATTGTCAAAGAGCAATAAATTTTTTTCTTGATGTAACCTGAATATCAATGCAATGTTTGGTTAATACATTAATTTACAATATAAATATTGAAAACATCATGCATATAGCGAGTATAGGTGGTACACATATGTTCACTGGAAATGCGAGCAAATTTCGTTATTTATCTCGAAAAGAAACATGATTTTACTCACATTTGCTCCTGAAGCAAAAATGTTCAAATACGAGTTTTGCGATGCATAGGCAGCCTTGAAAATATATGGCAGTTGACATAAATTTGTTTAACTAACAAACGCGAGCAAATTTGGTCGTTTACCAACAAAGCAAAACAATTTCTTTATACTTAACTTTACTCACATTTGCTCTTGAAGCAAACAATCAAATAACCAGTTTTCTACACATTTGCTTCGTTTTCAAATATTAAAGATTATTCACATTTGCAGATAGTCAATTTTGTAGTAAATATTGAGTTTACTAACAGGTTTGCACGCATGCAATTTTAACGCAAATATACAACAGCACTAACATTTTACTCTGATCGCCAAATCTAAATCAAAGACGGCATTTACCGGCTTTGCTTCATGCGCAAAACCGATGGCAAATCACAGATTTGTACTGAAGCAAATATAAGCAAATTGGAACAAATGTGGTATTTACTTTAAATTTGCTTCACATTTGCGGTGCAGGAAATCCATTATTCTATGCAGTGTTCAGTGATCCTCAGGGAGGTAAAGGAGCGGCAGATAGGTTGGCAGCAACATGCAAATCACACATCGCGTGTATATTAATGAGGGAAATGATGTTGTTACCGCCAAACAACTAGAGAGTGCCATCCTTTCCAATGGGGGAGTAAAGGGTGTTCGAGTCGTTTCACTGCAATCCATTGCTAACTCTCAAGAGACCACACAAAGATCCCAAGCATAAGTAAGCTTAACAATTTTGAGTTTGTGTCTGGAGAGAAAATTAAAGTATGGCGTGCTTATGGCATAGGCACTGGGAAAGTCCTCAGAATTGAAAAGCCCTCGACTACAGGTAAATGGATTATTGAGTTAGATTTCTTGCCATTTTCTGCCACTTAATTTTTTACCCTTTTCTTTCGGAGGCCAATCATAAATGGCTTAGCTCGTCTTTCTCACCAGGAGAATTCAAATATTTTACTCCCCAAGCCACTCGCAAGACCCAATCGGAGACGCTAACCGAACCCGCTGAGCAGAATGTTGAGCCGAAAGATATGAGCACAGACCATACCTCCCAAGCACTCTTCTCTTGCCCACATGATGGTTGCATTCGTGTTTTTCAAAAGGTCGGGAATTTAGAAACGTTCTGACTTCCGAAAAATGTACTAGGGCCCTCGAGAAGCACTCCCTTATGGATCTCGCAAAGATGGGATACAAGTGCGAGCTAGAAGAGGGTGTTAGAGTAATACCAACTCTCCAAGCAGCTCCAGTTCAAGGGGGGAAAACAAGCGTCACCCCTGTTAGTCAAGCCTGGGCTCTCAGAGCAACGAAAAAGGCGTACCGCTTTAACAAAAACCAAAAATCGTATCTTTCCGCAAAATTCCAAATTGGTCTGTCGACTGGGAGGAAAGCTAATGCTGAAGCTGTTGCTGTGGAGATGAGGCGTGCGCGTGGTCAAGATGCAGGGGCGGCGGAAGCGGGGGGGCCGGGGGGGGGGGGGGCACTGGCCCCCCCACTAGATTTTTTGGGGGGGCCTGGGCCCCCCAGAATATAATGCCTCACACACACACACACACAAAAAACGCATGAGATTTGGTTATGATTACCATTATTTATTATTTTGATATTACATAATTTTCTGTATCTAAAAAATATACGATATATCTAGCGACGACTTGCATAATTTTTGTTTCTCTCAGCACAATTGCAAGGTGGTTTAATGCGCGCAAAATGTTACTGATTGAAATATCACACATACACGTTTGTAATCAAGCTAAACAGGGAGGGGGGGGGGGTCATTTCAAGGTACCGTGAAATATTGGAGTGCCCCCCCAAAATTTTTCAGCTTCCGCCGCCCCTGAGATGGAGAGAGACTCTTCAAAGTTCCAGAGTTTTTGAGTACTCAGCAAATCGCCTCCTATTTTTCACGCCTTGTAGCCAAGATCCGAAAGCAAACACCATCAGAGCTTGACCTTCAAGCTGTCGAGGAGGAAGAGCGTTTTGCAGCTGCCACAGATACAGCAATAGAATCCATCCATCTGCAGCATCCTATTGTCTTCGATCATTAGAACGTTTGTGCCATGACTGAAGATAATACCTTAAAAAAATCTAAAAGTTGGAATGTTGCAGCTCATATGTGAAAATCTTGGCCTTCAAGTCCCTAAACCTCCGATTCGTCGCAAAGCCCCTTATTTGGAACTACTGAAAGACGTGTTTAATAATTGTACCTGTCAACAATGAGTTTCATCGTAGCTTACAGTCAAACACATCCATGTATTCTTGTAAGGTTCTTAAGCAACTTGGAGCCAAGTTTGTAGATGTTCTAGATCCAGCACTCTAATTGTCGTTGTTCAATATAAAAAGAAGAGAAGAGAAGAGAAGAGAAGAGAAAAAGAAAAAGAAAGAGAGAAAGAAAGAGATAAAGAAAGAAAAAACAACCGGAAAGACTGGAAAGAAAGAATGAAAGAAAAAATAATGAACGAATGAATAAATGACGTCAATTTCCACTTTTGTACAAAATAATTCAAAAATATTATACTTCGTTGCTGAGCGCGTGCTGCGTTTCAGCTAAATCATCTACGAAAATTTGTTTTCTCAGGCGGTTTCATAGACTTTGCTCGTCAAAATGTAATATGTAAATCAAATAACAGGCTTAGATTTCTTTTAAAACACTCCTAAAGCTAAAGAATACGAAAAGAGCCATATTCATCATGTAGTGTCCTCCAGCTCTCGAGTGGTATTTCAAGTTATTAGATAAAAGAGAGTTGTTTTAAATAAAAAAGAGTCCTTGAATAATTGCTCAATCACAAAAAGGCTAGTATTGCAATTCTAATTGGAATAGTAAAAAATCATTAACGAAGTCTCAACATTTTAAGGAAAATAATGGATGGGCTTGACTAAAGTTTTCAAATAGATAACGATTGAATTTTTTGGGAAAATTAATTCAACTTGTAGTGACAAAGCATGCTCCGATTGTCACTCCACAGTCTTGCCATCCGTTAAAACAGGGAAAATGCTTAATGATATATGGAGTTAAAGCCGGAAACTTGCAATCTCTGTTCAGACCAAGTAATCAAAGTTTGGTGGTTTGGTAACTGGTAAGTTACGATAATGATCCGGGTATGGTTTTTCGATCTTCTTGTCATAAACAGGGTATGCAATTTCATTCAAGTTCCAAGTTCTCCCTGAGCTTCCTGTCATATTCAGGGTTTCTACTTTCGTATTGACCGAAACTGGTTATTATGGCCGTAAAAAAACGATACGCGAGATGACATGATAATTGAAACAGGAACTCAGTGCAATAAATTATATCTTTTGTCATAAACAGGGTCTACAAATTTGAGTTTTTTTGTCATAAACAGGGTATCCCTTTCAGAATCCCAGCGGAACACCCCTACCCAAATTCTGGCAAAGTACCCCCCCCCCCCCCCCGGGGGATTTGGTAGAATTCATGTGTTTATTTAGAGTGCCATTGACAGCTCGCTAGGACGTTAAATGTTTACGTGCAAGTCTCAAGACAGTCATGGTAATAATTCATCAAAAACCGTTTCAATAGTTTAAAAACCGGCTAAATTCATAGAGCATTTGGTATCTCAGAGTAGGAGATAAATCTTTTGCATTGGAGAAGAAATCTAGCTAAAGCCACCGACGACGGGGTGCATTTGTCCTGACCCCAGATTGTGTGACATGGTTTTAAGCTCAAGCTGCGCTCGATTATCGTGGATTAACACAGAGGACCACTTGATTGAAGAGTATTTACTCTCTAGTTATGCTTTTTATACTCTTGGCAAACCATCTTAATACAAAAATTTTAAAAAAGAGAAATATTGAGTCGATTTAGTGTTATATTGATAAACAACCCGTGTAATTAATTAGCCGCATAGCGTGTTTGAACGCTACAAGTTGAAATTCCTTCACGCGGTGGCATTTTAATAGTCGGAGCTAAAACTTGGCACAAGTAAACTAGAATATGTGTACTTTCGTGCTGTGCAAGTGTTCTTTCGATTTATTAGGTACCAGCAGCGATATTGGAGGCTGAATTTCACCTATAATTTGACTGCCGCTCGATCATAAAAACACAACATGTTTTAGAAGGCCGATTTCTCGTATTTAAAAAGCAATTTATTACAAATTCTTGAACCATTCTTAAAGATATAGAGTTGATCTAACTACCTGGGAAATATGAATTCATTTGGATTCTTTTTGATCTATTGAGAGCTCTTTAAAGATGGCCATCCATTTTTGCATATTAATTAGGAAAATTACCCATTTTAATCGATTTTTTCAAACTTTTGCAATTTTCTCAAAAATAAAAGCGCGCTGGGACATTTTGATATTATTTCCTAAAACAACTTACCCAAAGGGTTGTTTTGGTACAATAAAAAGAAATTCGATTTTTTGAAACTGATTTAAGATTCTCGACGCTTACAGACATACGCTCTTAAATCAAAATTTGACATACCTTCAGATGCACTGTAGCCACAGAGTCTTTACTGTTACGGCTGGGGCAATCTTTCGAGTTTCCCCGGGTCGGCCGTGTTAGAACAGCAAATCACTTACTGAGATTCCATCATTCAATCACTGCATTTATTAGAATCACGTAAAGACTGGGTAAAATACAATAAGGTATATCTGTATTAGTTAAAACCGCTTACAAATAGAAAAAATGTGCTTGATTAGGGAATGATTATGCAACACGTGGTCTAGCGATACTTAGAAATGAATGCTCAGCCAACTATAGGAAGTTTATGCTGAATAATAATATTGATAATTTCTTGTAGGAGAACTAAATATAATGAGTTACATACCTCTGTGCTACTTGGCCGGATAGCAAATTAGTTAATATTCTAAGGAGCTTCTTTCTTAGTTTAACTTTCCTTCGACACGCTACATCAACTTATCACCCAAATCAAACTATCCGATTACGATTATGTGATACGAGCATAATCACTGGTAAATCATTAACACCCCCCCTACCCCCCTGGAAATTCCAATTTTCTTCCATACAAACTCTGTAATTTTCGTTCTTTCTCTGACCCCTACTCTTTGGAAATTCCAAAATCCTCTGTGGGGTTGGTATGGATGATTTCTGGAACTACACAATGCAGGGACACTTTTCTGACCTTGTGAAATTCAATAGAAATTTTTGATTTTATTAAATCATTTATTATTTATATATCATTTTATTATTTATTAAATTCAATAGACTTTTTGATTTTATCAAATAATTTATTATCTATATATATATTATTTATTAAATTCAATAGACTTTTTGATTTTATTAAATTATTAATTATCATTTTATATTTATTATTTATTAAATTCAATAGACTTTTTGATTTTATTAAATTGTTAATTATTATTTTATATTTATCATTTATTAAATTCAATAGACTTTTTGATTTTATTAAATTATTTATTATTATTATTTTATATTTATTATTTTATATTTATTATTTTATATTTATTATTTTATATTTATTATTTTATATTTATTATTTATTATTTATTATTTATCAAATTCAATAGACTCTTTGGTTTTAGCTTGGGCATAATGTTTCCCATTTTAGAATATATGTTAACCTTTTGAGAATAACATTCTTTTTCCCGTCCAGTATCCTAAAAAATTGTGCGTTCCGATTGGCTGTTTGAGTGGGCAGTATTTTTCAGTATCTGCCCACGCACGCGGTCCGGTATCCTTAGGATGACAGCCTCGGTCTGTACATTCAAGACCTGGGGCACAGTTTTTCCCTATCCAGACCTCCTGGCCGGTAAATAACATGTGTTTTATGATTTATACTTACAGGTGTGAAAGAGATACAGATATTGAAGTTCAGGCTACTCCACAAGTATTTGGAAAAGACAATCGAAGTATCCTTTATAAGGTATGTATCAAATGCATTTTTAATCTTTTACTACTTTGACTTTAAAAAATTTCAATCCCCTACGACAAGGAGGAATGGTTACATTTCATTATATGATAATTTAAGGTAATTTCATGCACTATGATTGGTCAATTTGTGGTCCATAACACAAGATACACTCCTCACAGCAGACCCTCCCCACCCCTTGGAAATTCAATCCCTTCCAATGGGATAAGTATGGATATTTTCTGTAACTACACAACATACACTCCTCATACCTTCCCCACCCCCCTGAAATTCCAATCCCCCTTTGTTGAGGGGGGGGGGGGGGTATGAATATTTTCTGAAACTAAATGTTAGACCTTCCTCATACCCTCCCCACCCCTCATAAATTCCAATCTAATTCCATGGTGGAGGAATGGATATTTTCTGGAATTCAAATTTTACAACACTGACCTTTCGATAGTCTCAATATTTTCCAAGCCCTTGATTGTATTTGAGCTATGTTGTTTTTTTTCTAAGCATTTTGACTCTTTTTGTTTCCAGATCTGTGATTTCAACTCTATTTTAGTCCCTGAGGACGAAAAGAAGAAAACTCAATTGAACAATGCTTACGAGGTTTGTCATTTGACCTCTTCGTACTTGGGCATAACGTATTCCCATTTCAACCTGAATTTTTCTGAAAATAAGGTTTATGACAGTGTTTTAATAATTGCAGCTGAACGTGGTATAAATCTTAATCCTTCACATCTCTAGCTATTTCTTTTTTTTATATATTTTTTCAGCAAGCCCTTCTCAAGCCTCATCTCAAAAGCAAAACACAACAGCAACAATCATGGCGTTCACACCAACCTTTTCTTGTGGACGATAAACCAAGAATAGAACTAGTGAGCCAAATTAATCAATGTATTTTTTTAAAACAAGTCAAGTTTGGTCAGAAGTCTAAACGTAAATTTAGTATAAAAGCGTGGAAAATTCATGAAAATATTTAAAACTCATGTTTCAGGTAAGCAGACATCAGCAACGTTCTGTGGAATTCACAGACCACTTAGATCACTCACATAAAAAGGTACGAAATCTTCATTGCTTTTTCTTTCTTATACGCATTGACTGTCAACGTATATCGCTGCCTTTTCGTGCCCATAAAATATGGTTTAGTTACAAAACTGTTGACCAAAACAGGGGCGGCGGAAGTTGAAAAATTTTGGGGGGGCACTCCAATATTTCACGGTACCTTGAAATGACCCCCCCTCCCTGTTTAGCTTGATTACAAACGTGTATGTGTGATATTTCAATCAGTAACATTTTGCGCGCATTAAACCACTTGCAATTGTGCTGAGAGACACAAAACATGGACAACATTATCACAGTATTTTAATATGATCCCTTGTGTAGGTGATAACACGGGCTTTACATTCCCTGTTTAATTGTGTTATTACTCTAGTTCGTGTGAATGTATCTGGTCTTTTAAGAAAGTCTGTGTTATTACTCCGGTTCGTTCTTGACATCGCCGCTTGCTAACGATGCTGAAATGTGTCTATAATAGTGTTTCTGCTATTACCAACTCCAATATACATATATAGTGTCTTTGTGACTACAAACTCAAGATGAGATCTTCTAGGGAAAACTTCCAAAAAGAGCCTGTCTTCGTTGGTTAGATGCGATGAATTCTTCAGCTACTTTACACAAATCGAGTTCGTCGGTTCTTAGCTTGTGGGCATTCAGTAGAATAAGGTTGTTGAGTCTTTGTTGCGTCATCGTTGATCTAAGCCACGTTTTCAGCCGGCGAAGAACTGAGAAAGACCTCTCTGCTGTAGCTGTTGTCACAGGTATTGTCAAGTAGATCTTGATCAGCTTTGTTATCTCACTTAGCCACAGGGAACCCGGCTATATTATTTTGCTTCTTTTAGAAAAGTAACTTTGCTCTTTGTGGGTTTCCTGTGTTGGGATCGGTTTCCTATTACATAAGCTGTAATCAGATGTGCGCGCTGTGATCACCGTTGGTGTTTTGTTTCTTACTATGGGTTGCCTGTGGTGTGTAACGCACTTTCTAGTAAGCAGTCAAAAGAGGAGAAGGGATGAAACAAAGCAAGTGTCCGATTTTAAAACCCCTGTTCAAATTATTCATGAAGGTAATTTATTAATAAAAAACCCACGAAATGTTTGCTCAATGAATAAACTTTTGATCGGGATGTTTTATTTTGTTGAACTCGTAAAAGTAACGATCCTAGAAAGTGATAGTTAAAAGCTAAGTTTTAGTTATGTGTTCACCTCCAGTTGCTCGGACCGCTTAGCTTATGAAACAGGATGTATCTGGTGTACGTCCAATTTGAAACAAAAGAATTTGACAGCTTGTTGACAGAGAAATCTAAATTTCCATATATTTTGTGAAGAGTAATCGTAGGGAAAACTTGCTTTAGTTATCCTGCCGAATTCATTCTCAGGCAAAAAATTTTCTTTATCTGAAGTCTACTCGTGCATCTTCAAGATTTGAGATGCTGGCACTGTTCCTTCTTTACACACCGAAAAGTTTTTTCAAAAGCCTTAAATCATAAAAAAACATTTTCTTATTAGAACTGATAAAATATAATTGTTTTAGTTTAAAAAACGATTAAATTTGAAATAACCGCTCACCAAAACAAGACTCGGATTTGAAATCCCTTGTTTACAGGATTTTACATCTTGAACATTTTCGAACAACATGACGCAATAGAAAAATGAAAATCATCAAGACTTCCTGCTGGTTGTACTAAAGTAGCTGGTCCGAGCAACTGGAGGTGATGATCATACGATAAACTTGCTTTGTTGCAGCCCGTCTCTTCTTTTGAGTGTTTACTAGAGAGTACGTTACCAACTGTTATTGATTTGAATTTAATCGGCTATCAGTTTACAGCGCCGATCTGATCGCAGCGCAGATCTGATTACAGCTTATGTAATAGGAAACCGATCACAACACAGGAAACCCACAAAGAGCAAAGTTACTTTTCTAAAAGAAGCAAAAAAATATAGCCCGGTTCCCTGTGACTTAGCATGGTCTTTCCAATTGGGCTCGCATTTAAAGCATCGCAAATTGTTCTGATAGACTTAGTTTCTTTCACAGCTCATTTCGTAGCTGCCATGATGAAGTCGGAAAGCATCTTCAGCTGGGTCTCTAGACGGGATGGATCCACGTCTGCTGAGTACGTCATGTGAACCAACTGCGGGAGTTCATCTAAAGGCTTGCCATTTGCTGCTGATAAAAGTGCTCTTTCAATATCACAAACAGTTTGGAAGTCATCTTGTTCAAATCTTCTTTCCAGTTGACTATCCACAAGTTCGAGTGCCTGATAGAACTCTTGGCGATGATAGTCCTTCGGTGTTGCAAACCGATGCGACTCTTCGCCATCGTCAAGACGCCTTGGTCTTTTTCTGTATCTGGGTAGGCATGGCTCAATGTTTAACAACGCAGCCGCCTTGACAGCATCATCATAAATATTGCTGAACTCTTCTGGTCTTCGGAGCCTTTTGTAGTAATTACGTGCAGCTTTACAGGCTTTCTGTGCTTCTTGGGCAGTCGTGTCTTTTCCCTGGAGGCTAATGGACAACTGCTCTGCCGCACTAAATATAAGGTACGACATCTTGAGTCCCCCAAAATGTCTGAAAACTCGCCATTAGTGCTACAATGCCTCCTGCCGTCACTCCATTATCATCACGCTGTTGTTGGTTGATGTCAAACATCGTTTCTTGTATAACAACATAGTTCTTGAGTATAGCGTCGATGGCTGCCGTTCTTACAGTCCAGCGTGTAGCACATAATGGCTTGATCCCAGACAATACGTTAGGAGATTCACCAGATTCGAGATGAGCTGATGCATTAATCTGGCGATCGTAAAACATGACCTCGTGTTTAGGAGAAAATTTGATCAGCCTTGACAATTCTCTTGCGAGGTCTAGCGCATCTCTAACTGCTTTGATTGCTTTGCAGATGTCCTGAAGTACAAGGTTGACACAATGGCCTAGACAATGTACTTTTAACGCAGACTTCTCAAGGTCTTCGAACTTTTTAGCAACTCCATTCAGCTTTCCCATCATGTTTGACGCGCCATCGTAGCCTTGGCCTCTACACATTTGGATGGGAAGATTACATCTTAAGAGGACGTCTTTTATGCACGAGTATAAAGAAGTAGCATCAGTAGCGGGCACATTATATAAACCTATGGGCTCTTCGTAAACGCAAAAGCTTTCATCTACCCAGCGCAAACAGATGACAAGTTGCTCGTTGTTGCTTGAATCTCTAGTTTCGTCTGCAAGCAATGCGTAAAATCCTGTTCGTACCTCTTCAATTTTCTTTCTCAAAAGACTGTTCGCCATCAATGCAATGATCTCATTCGAGATGTCATGAGAGATATAACATCCATCATTTAACCATTCTTTCATTTTATACGATTCTGTTGCCTGGATTTTCAGCAATTGAAGTAGGTTACCTTCGTTGTCGTTATGGCCGCGAAGAGGCATGCCTTGCCTTGCCAAGTAGCGAATGCAATTCAGTAGAATCAATAAAGCATCTCTGTTGTTTTTTTGATCTTTCTTTACTTGAGAGTTGATTTGGGTAACAATGTCAGGCTTTTTTGATGTCAGAATCTTCATGACAGCCTCTTTATGGAAGTTACTTTTCTCGTGCTCTTTGAATTTCTCTACAGCTTTCTTCCAGTTGTTAAATTCCCCAGTAGTAAAGGCTTCCTTGTTTCTTGTACTCATAGATACTAATCCATTCGCCTTTGCATTCATGCATGCGTTGCAAAATGCTTTGAAACTTGTGCTGCAAAGGCTAAGCCATTGGAAAGAGGTGTACCACTCCTTCTTAAAATAACGGGTTTTTTTATTTGCCTCTGAGCCATAAACGTGGCCAGTTTTAGTAAGAAACTCTTTGTCATCTGGTCTGTTGTATTTCAGTTGACAACAAGGGCAACTGCATGCCTCAACTGTTGGTGATTTTGCCTTTGGGATTTCTGAGCTCTCTCTTTCTAAAGTTACAAAACAAAACATAGGCATAATTGAACTTTTAAGTGCAGTTCCATTGGCTATTTTATGTGAAATGTGATCCCTCATTTTGAAGGCATTTATAAATTTCATTGAACAAATAATATATAAAAGGCGTTAATTAGCAGTATTTATTTTCAAATTAATTATAATAATAATAAGTAAGTTATAGTAATAACAGCACATACTTAATTTGTACGTATAAGACAACGCGAGAAATTAGCGCTGAAACTGCATTGCATTTGACAATGCATTGCAATAGTTCGATGTTTGAAGCTATAAATAATCATAATCGCCATCAGGATGCATCATAAAATCAACAAGCTTCCATTCTTATTTAACTTTTTATTTTAAAGTAAATAATCAACAATGTACTGATAGCTCATTACTTTCATTAAAAAACTATGCAAAAGCTAGATTAACGTCATATTCTGAACCCAACCTCGCTAAGCGAAGTCTATCAACCCTTGAGCATGAAAGTTTTAAAAAAAGCAATCTTGGAAAATTCTCCAAAAGCATTTTAGCGATGTCCAAAGTAAACACTGAACCACCTAGACCCAAATTAAAAATGCTAGGTATTTGCATATTGGCTATGACTATTTGATTTTCATTTGAAAATGCTAAACCATTTAATGATAGCATTTGTAGTTTTTCAAATACTTAAGGCTCTCTGCTACTCTGTTTTGGTTTAGTTTTGTACAGTTGTCAAGGAATAGATATTCCAAGTTACAATTTTTCCACAAAAAATCAATGTTTGACAATTGATCTTGACCACTCAAGTCTAAATATACAAGTTTAGAAGAGTGAACCAGCCCTTTTAAAAGTATCAAAGAATTATTATCTAACTTCACATTTCTCAGTGAAAAGTATTGAAACGCCGACTATATTGGTATTGAAACCGAAAGGTGTATGACATGGATGCAGAGGAACAAGATGACATGCCTTTCGGTCTTCTTGAAGTCAAAGTCACTAAAGAGGGTACAACTGACTTCAGTTCTGTACAGTATATGACTGTTGGACAAAATGGTAATCTACAGCTCAAACGAGCACATTATTACTACTACCAGGTACAGTGTCAGCTGGCATTAACAGGGCTACCATGGTGTGATTTTTTTAGTTTCATCAATGAATCAGTATTTCATTGTGAAAGAATTGTCTTTGATGAAGGATTTTTTGAGCAAAGTAAAGATAAAGTTGATCTTTTTTATTTCAATTATTTTCTAAAATAAATACAGCTGCAGCTCTGAAGAATTTAAAATTATTATATAAACTTACATGAAAGAATATGGTGACACTAAGAAATATTTATTGTTGTTCTGTTACTTGTTTGGTAATTACATTCACAATTCCATTACTGATAAGTATGAGTAGTATATATTATATTATTAGGTGTTGTTTTTGTCTCTTATAAGTGGACCTTGGAAGTTGGTCAATAGGCAAATAACGGTATAAACCTGATTGATTGTACCAAGCATGTTCAATGGAATGTCAGAATCAAATATGTGGTACTCCTTAATTCTACGTATTGCCCTTTCCACATGAATTCGTAATTTAGCAATTGACTTTGTTTGTTGGGCTTCACGAATGGAAAACTGGCCTTTGCTTTGAAGGTATGGGGGGAGATTTAGCTTGACTTTCTTTTTTAATAAAAGGTCTTCTATGTCAAAGCCTTTGTCGGCCATTACCGAATCATTATCTTCCAATAAATCTAGTATACCTGAGCATTGTGTAATTTCCTTGTCTGAAATAGACCCTGTGTGCAGGGAAGATACAAAGGTAATAGCACCATGAGGTGCTATTCCAATCAGACCCTTTAGAGTGGTGTTACTTTTGTAAGAAGAATATAACTGTGACTGTAGCAAAAGTGAGGAAGGGGTCTGAACATACAACTCAGTAAAATCTAAAATAACTCTGGTGGTTGGGTACATGTCCTTAAAAGACTGTGGCATGTACTCATCTATTGCCTCCCTGGACATCCAAACTGGCTGGGTGCCAAGGATAAAATATAAATAATTAGACCAAGTGGTCACTTTTCTACTAACAGATGATGTGCTAATAAGAAATCTATCGGCCAAATCTTGTTCAATCAAACCTAGTCTTATTCTAACTAAAAACAAAAACAACTCATCAATCAAAATCATAGTGCGAACTGAAGGCCTGCTTTTTTGAATACCAGCAGAATAAACATACTTCATGTACTGAGCAGAAGGTGTGACAGGAGTCATGTATATGAATTTTCATACTTGTTTTCTCTGACTTTTTTTAATGTTTGCGTATCACTCAATTGACGAATCGTTGTCGGGTTCAGAAACATAGAACATAGAAGCTGAGACCGAAATGGCATATGGGAAGTACGTTAATTAGATGCATGCTGTGACCGGCGACCCGTGGCATCATCCACTGTTTTTAAAACCATTGAGGTTGTTAACGTTGTGCTGAAGTTACTAAAACAGAAAAACAAGAATACGTTTGATAGATACGAGATAACGCAAGTGCATAAGCGGTTTCGTCTACGCTGCAACCTATAAAAATGCGAAGCCAAACGGCTTTCTAAACCGACTGCATGGATGGCGCAAATGAATACATTATAATATCAATATGTCATTTCCCATGTGCCATTTTCGTCTCAGCTTTTATGTTCTATCATGTTTCTGAGCCCGACAACGATTCTCCAATTGAGTGTATACGTTTTTATCAATATTTCTATCATTTATCAATTTTTATCAAATTATCAGCTCTTATTTCAATTTTAATTCGATAACACACAATGCAAAAATGTGTTGCCACAAAACTCAACAACCACGTCTTCAAATTCTTAATTTTAAATTCAATCATTACAATTGTTGAATCATGCACTTTAAAAAAATTTATAGATACAACTTTTGTCATTTTTGTTTGCCATTAGGGAAGAGGTCAAAACAATTGTCCGCAGTAGGGACTTTGTGGACTTTGTTCTTTGTGTTTCTCTTGGAGGTCTCGGTATCTGCGTACTGTACCACGCACAGTGACACACTACGACAACTACGTTTACTGGAGATATTGACCCTAGACACAAGAGAAACGGGAATAACCAAGTGACGACAAACCAACACTGATACTCTTCACGACACAGCACTTATACTACAGTTGTAGTAATTGATTCTGAGGGGGCTTTTATTTATTAGCGCATGGGAGAGGGGGTGGGGGGGGGGGGGGGGGGAGAATTGGCAAAATCACATGGAAAGCTTTACAAACATAAACCCAACACCACTCCATCGTAAAAGTGACATTTTTATAACCCTCCTTGTATCACCCACCCACCCTGCAATAGTCAAACATTTCCTCAATATTTGATTAGGTTAAACAAAAAGTGTGTTTCCTGTTGCATGAGAAAAATAATTGGGATCAGTAGGTCGGATTTTTTTTACTGATACAACAGTGGAAATGAGCTTACTGGGAACCCTGTGGTGCATTTGGGAATGAAAAAAAAAATTAGGGTCGGCAAAAATCGGCAAGGAAATTAGGGTCGATTGAGCAACAGGAAACACACTTATTTTTTTGTTTGACCTGACCCCCCTAAACATTTTCTCAAAACTTTGTAACCCACCTATGATTTTGCCGACCCCTCCCCCCAATGCGCTTATAAATTAATGCCGCCTAAGATAAGAATAAGCATTAGCACCCTTTTTCTGGGACTGCACAATTTTGATAAATACATGATTATTAATTTTTTATTGCAAATTATCACATAATAATAACATGCTTTTATTTATCATTAATAGTTATATAATTTAAGTTTGTTTTTGTAGTGATTATTAATAAAGAGATTTCATTAATAGATTAGAAAAGATACGAATTAGCATACAATTAGATGATTAGAATTCATTTATTTAGTAGTTATTAGAAGATTATTAATTTATTGATTATTATTAATAATGATTGTTGATTAATGATTTATCAGTAGATGCATATTTAGACCATAGTTATTTTAAGAGGTGATTTTTATCCGAATGATTTCTTTCCCATATTTATCTTTCTCCAACTTTGAATCATGTACACAACCAGCCGGCCTGGCGATTTCTGAGATATTTATTATAAGTTTTTATACTACATATCTAGTTTTCTTTATCAAGACATTTTTTTTTTCTTCTGCTTCCTTTGCTTTCTGCTCATCTCTCTTTCTCTAAAAAATGTATAATAGAAACAAAACTTTATTTAAGTGTCAATGTATTTAGATTATACAACTGATTGGGGACACTGAAATGAAACTGAAACGAAGAAATAATCAAAGAAACAAAGTGTTTTAAGAATCCCAACTGGCAAGGAGGCAAACCAGTTGGCTATTAACAAGCATGGTTGAGAAACGGAATTTGAAACTGATATTCTGTTCTGTTCTGTTTTTCTCTGCTCTTTTCTCCTTCCTTTTCTTTCTTTCCCTCCTCCTCCTCCCCTTACACTTCACTTTCAAGGAAGTTTAAGGAAGAGATAAAAATGTTCCTTGATCAAAGAAAATTAGGCTCAAGAACTATACACTAACAAAAATATTCCAAGATGTTATGCTATTTTGCACAAATAAAATGATTTTAAATGGTTTTGATTATATTTGATTAGTTTGCCTAGGATACATTACTTGAGTCCAACTACTCTAAAAAGATCTCATAAGAAGAACATTTTTACAGGCTACAAAAACTATTACCATATCTTCTCATTGACTCAAGGGTTAGATCTGTGGGTTAGCCATGCCCTGATTTAGGCCCCGTCCACACGTATCCGGAAATTTTTGCATCCGCAAATTATTTTTGCGGATACGAAAATGTTTGCGTCCACACGCAGCATATTTGAATCGTTTTCACCGTCCACACGTTTCCGTTTTCGTAAAATTTCCAGATACAGATAAAAAAATTTCCAGACACGTGTGGACGCAACCCGTATCCGTAAAAAGAGGAATGGCGGATACAAAAATTTACGGATACGTGTGGACGGGGCCTTAGATCAGCCCAGAGGTTGTTTCAGGGTTTGATCTGTGAGTTAGCCATGCCCTGACTTAGATCAGCCCAGAGGTTGTTTCAGGGTTTGATCTGTGAGTTAGCCATGCCCTGACTTAGATCAGCCCAGAGGTTTTTTCAGGGCTTGATCTTTGAGATAGCATTGCCCTGACTTAGATCAACCCAGGGGTTATTTCAAGTTTCCATAAAATGTGAAAGATTTGGGCATTAAAATAGGTCGTACATTTCATCACCTCGTGATAAGTACATTATAGACGCATCTGTGGATTTGTTAATTTAGTTTTCTCTTAACTTTTTTTTCATATTTACAGGCCCGTAGCTAGGATTTTTGTTGGGGGGGTGCTAATTTACAAAAAGTGGACCAACCATATACTTTATTTTTCAAAAGTCCCATAGGACGCATAGGTATAGATAAATTATTAAAGTAAAATTGATTTTTTCACTTAGTTTTACGTGAAAATATCATACCAGCCAAAATCTCACTTGCTTAAAAAGCGGACCTTTAGCTCGCGTGGGGGGGGGGGGGGGGGGTGTACCCCCTGCACCCCCCCCCCCCCTAGCTACGGGCCTGATTTATTACAGTCATACTGGTAATGTCAGGATTCTTGAAGTCAATCCTGATGGGAATTATGTGCGGCTCTTCAATACCTCAGCGCATCGGGTAAGTTAATGCAACACTTCACCTTTCACAACTGTGAGTCCAACGGACTAGGTGGCTGGCTCAAGCCCTGCGGCCGTCACATGTGAATTGAGTTTGTTTGATGTGTTGTTCTCTCCTATGCCATGAGAGTTTTCTACGGGTTCTCCAGTTTCCTCCCATGTGAGTTGAGCATTGTGTGCATAGTAATGTAGTAATAATATTAAATGTAGTGGTAGTGTGTATGAGCAAAAAGTGTTCTCAATTAGTGCAAAAGCTCTAGAACAACTAGACACTTGAATAAAGATATTTACTTATTATTTTTTAAGAGCACATAAAGTAAAACCATGAAATGAAAACAAAGTTGATACTGACAAATACTAGCTATTTAGTGACTAATAGTTGCTCTCACTTGACCAGAAAATCCATTACACAAAAGACACAAAATAATATTCTCTTGTGTATTTGTCTTTGTTTAATGAATGTTCTGGCTGAGTGATAGCAATTATTATCAGTCACTAAATACCTACCATTTGTCAGCATCAACTTTGTTTTTATTCATGGTTTTACTAGGGTTTTTTTTCTTTAGGATTTTTAAAAGAAATTTAAAAAGTAAAATAAAAAGAAGTAAACATCTTTATTCATTCAATAAATTATTATAATTTATGGGCGCATGTGACTCACACAGTGCTTCACCCTTTGCTCCACCCTGTGCCTCACCCTGTACCCTCACCCTGTACCCAACCCTGTGCCCCACCCTTTGCCTCATCCCTGTGCCCCATCACCGTGCCCCATCCCCATGCCCCACCCTGCGCCCCATCCTTCCAATGCCATTGGTTCACAAATCCCTTTTCTTTCTTCATTCGTCACATCTTTCATTCATTTTCTATTTTTCCATTCATTTAGGATGAAGAGATTGGCGGTTACATGGTTCAACAAAATGTCTCTGGTAGGCCAGTGACTGTTTTTCGATTTCCGCCAAGGACAAGGTTGAAGGCCTGTTCCCACACTACTGTAAGATATCTTGACTTCCACTCTTAGTAAACACCCATTTAGGGGCAAGTTCAAAAAATGGTCCCCAATAGGGACCCGAATTCATTGATTTTGGTGTTGGGTACCCGAGTAAATACCCCCCCCCCCCCTTTCCCTCAACCCCCCTCCATCACGCTATATCCCCCCACCCCACCCCCTCCCAACACGCTATTGAAATACTCCTTACTGTAGTATCTTTGCTGATTATTTCTACAAGCAAATACGTTGTTTAGCAACCATACAAACAGACACTACATTCACTACTGTATTTGAATTGTAGTTTTAGATATTTTTGAGGACAAAATACAAACAATTTCACTTCCAAAGGTGCTGGATACATCTGTAGTGATTGAAAACTTTTACGGATCAGAAGCCTTAATGTTTGAAAGTACTACATGAGCTAAATTCAGAAATATTTGAGCATTTTTGACGCGATACGAGCGGGTTTAAAAAATCGCACGGTTGGCACGATGGCGTGATTCTACTACCACTACCAAAATGCTGAAGTCGCGAATATTCTTTCTTTTTCAAATTTATAGTTCCTCATGAAAATAGTAAGGCAATCGGTGCTAATTAACTAAACAAAAGAAAGCGTTCAAGGGAGCCTGGCAGTGGTAGTAAATGATGCTATAATCCAAGTGGCCTGTTGTCGTAGTCACCTAAAGTTTTTGGAGCACCACACCTTCCCATACATCAGTGCCAGTTATATGACACATTTTCTAGTATAAAGTGTTCATGATAGCAAATGAAAAATTCATTGCCATTCGTTGCCTTCGGTTTTCCGGTAGGTTTGGTCAGCGGGCAGCCTCATGAAGCACAATCCTCCATCAGATTTCTTATGGAAGGAGCAGCATAAATGGGGGACTGGACCTGAATGTACCACAATTCTTTGCAAGCCTAATGGACAGGTAAGATAAGTGAATGAGAGAATAAGAGAATGGGAACCCTGTGTTGAAGAATTCTGATATTCGTATCACGTGACCGTCTAATCCTCTCTGTCACACAACATATGCGATGGTCCTGAAGGGGTAAGATGAGGGCTGGGATTTGGGGGGAGGGGGGGGGGGGGGGGGGAGGGGGGGCTGGGAAAATGGGATTTTATGCACTGGGAATAGAATATAGAATGGAATGAAATACTACACTCGTGGTTCCACTTTTTGTTTTCAACATTTAAAAGCCGTCATCTATGACCAATAAATGGAAATCTATGAGAAATTTGAACTCCTTAAGTCGTGGACAAATTTATGTTTTAGTTTATATTTATTCCTGACCGCAACTATAACATAAAAATTCAAAAAAGATTATGTATTTGTTTTCAGGCAGTGGCATGGACAACCGCTGCTTTTCCATTTGGGGTTCCTAATCAAATCCCTACGCGGGACACTGGCCCGGGATCCCCTCGGGATACGGGTTTGGACAGAGAACCTTCGAGAGAGCCAAAATCACCCAGGTATGTATATACACCTATTTCAAAAACGTAGTCTGCATCACATCCGGAATTTTCTTCGTAAATACCGTGGACTTATTCGAAAGAAAAAGGCCGGATGGAATGCAGGCTACAAAAACGTTGTCATTGCCAAAGGCGATAGGCCATAGGCCATAGGCGAAAAGCGAAAGGAGATAGTCCATACCAAGATCCAAGAATAGCTGGAATGACTTGTGTTTCTGCTTCTTATTCGCGTTAAGAACATGGACCTTACAGTACCCTCAGAAACCAATACCTTATAGCTTTACGAATAGTGAGAGAGATAGTGGTGGTATTCGGTCTCAAAACGCACCAAAGTTGTACCAAAATTTTGAAGGTGTTAGATTCAATGGCCCTGACAGATTTTCCAAACACTGCCCAGGTGGTATAAAATATAATTATTCAAGTGTAAACTCGGAAAAGAATCTCAAAGGAGAGTTTGGTTTGAGTAATGGGGATTTTAAGGCCTGTGGTAACCAGTATCCATACAGACATGAAGTGGAATTAACTGTGAAGCCAGAAAATGTCTGGCCTAGGAAAGACTCTGGTGTTGTGTCTACTGTAAAAGTAAGGGTTGATATTATGCAGACTTGTAATGCTGGTGTTACAACAGATATGCCTGTACCACCAGCAGTAAATCAGTGCATTATAGAGACGTCAAGTACTCACCGAAAGACCAGGAATGACAGCCAAGATACTTTCACTCGGAATGTCCTAAAGGGATATAACCAGGGTAAAAATGAGTTAACAACTTGTAAGAAACCGTTTGAAGATTCAACAATATCATACAAAGTCGAAGCTGAATTTCCTGGCCCACATCACCATGACCAGGCAGAGAACAAACAAGTAAACAAAATGTATGACAATTCTTCACCACCAAAATCTCATGTTTCATATGTCGATCTTAAGTCTGGTTCATCAGAGCAGACTAATGCTTTGGGCAATCCAACTGAAGGCTTAAAATGTTCAACTCTGAATCATGGATCTTTAATTCCTTTGTCACATTTGGGTGTTGTGGATCAAACCACATTTTCTAACACTGAACAGACAGATTTTGGCTCAAAATTATTGAATAAGGATGATTTTGCTCCTGGTATTACCAACGAGCTTAAAAGTAATCCTCAAAACTGCATTGTCAAGCAGGAAGCTGCAGTAAAAAAGTCAAAAACTCTGAACAATAAGACAAACACTAAGGAGAAATATGGAAAGGAAAGTACAAGGAAGGGTACTGCTGCAAGTAAGCTTGTTCCTATCCTTCCAAGACAAAATCCAGAAAAAATATTTTTCAATGGACAGTTGATGTCATTCCAGAACAGTTTTGCAGCCAGTAATGGAAATAAACCAGTGATGAATCAGAAGGATGTTTTTCGCAAGAGGAAGAGTGTTCCTAAGAACGTTTCTGCCAATGAAGCAGCTCTTGTTCATTCTAAGAAACCCTGTCCCTTGCAGTCAATCCCAACAACATATCCTATACAGTACCCTATCGATGCTACCAACCAATCCCAGCCCTACGCTAGTACAATGCAGCATCAACCAGATATGTTACCATTACATATTGTACAGCAAGGTAATGCAGTACAGAGGGTGATGTCACCTCAGATGCCTACATCGCCAATACAGAATCTATCGGATCTGGTCTTCAAGCTTATCCCAGATGTGAATAATATTTCTGAACAGCAGAATAATAAACAACTAATGGGCTTTGTTGGTAAGTTACACTGTAAAATTCCTTTTTTATCGTAGGGGAAACAAAAAAAAATTTTTTAGTACAAATTCCATACTAAACATACTGTCACTTTTCTGGGGGTAATGTCCAATCTTTTCTAGGCCTGGGTCCGTTTGTACAAAGCCTGGATAGCGCTATTGGGCAGATAAATTCTTATCCAGTTGATAAGTCGATGCTGTTTTCCAATAAATTTATCCACTTTTCTCATTTAATGGTTACCAAGGTTTTCACTGACTTCATACTAATTTCTACAGGTTAATTGATAAGTTAGCTGCTCATAGATACCATTAGATACCATTCTGTGGGATTCATATCATTGGTTATAAGCATCAGGTGTTTTTTTGTGCTTGGTAAATTATTAGAGATATAAAACATTTTTAGTTTTCTCAAGCTAATTATTTTTCCGATGAAAAAAAATTGTCTGAAGCTCAGATTTTTTTCTAAGAAAAAATAGCTTGAAGTCTGAAAATAATATTTATTTACAAGTAATTGGCAATGATTGTTGCAGTTGCACATTCTGTATGTGTGATCATTGACTTTGGCAAATGCTTTGCTTTTAAACAAGACTAAGCCTGTACAAGTTTTAGTCAAGGATTATAAGGGATTACAATCTGGCCCACTTTCACTTTTACTAGCAGACAACTAATACATTCAATATTCTATGCATACATAACTCACATGTTAATTTTCATGCAGGGAGTTATAGAGCTATACGACCTCCATAGCAAAAAAAAGTTTTGTCCTTTAATTTGACTCTCCCTGAGGTTTCATAGAAAGGGTCATTAACATTATACAATATATGTAATTTATGTATAACTTTAGAAAGCACTGTGTTAATATCCAAGATACATTTGTGCAAAATATTGTTCAAAAATATCTCCTAAAAACAATATAAAATGACTGCTTATGTCTCAGTATTGTGACATAAACACTCTGGGAGGTATAGAGCACTCAAGAAGGAGAACACTTGGCTACGCCTTGCGTTACTAAACTTGCATCTCTTATGCTCTACAGCTCCCAGCGTGTTTATATCACAGTACAGAGACATGCATGCCCATTCTATTATCATATATTATTCATTATTCATTTTTTCTCTGCAATCATTTCAAACCAGGTCCATGCGCAACTGTAGGCATGCCATTCAACAAAGACATGTTACGGCGCAAGAGCCAGTGTGCATGTCCAAACTGTGTTGCAGGTGTTAATAGTAATCCCAGTCCAATGCAGCCAAAATACCATAATTGTCACTATATTGGTTGTGGAAAGGTGAGTAGTAGGTGCTAACTATGTTCACACCTCATTCAAATATAAACTAAGCTTTGAATCATTTAAATTATGCTGGAAGACAACAATACATCAAAAATGAAATAAAATTTCTTGTTCTACCTACATAATTTTCCTCCTTATTTTTATGATTTATCTGATTTACCTTGGATTTTTTCCTAGTTTTTGTTTTTGTTTTCCTGCTGGATTTCTGATATAATTATGAATCTCTTTATTGTTTTAATGAAATCGTCTTGAATGTTTCCATGAGAAGACAGAGAGGAGATAATCCCAGATTCAATATCTAGTGTTAAAATGAATTCAAATATTACTTTCCAATATTCAAGCTTAAAATATTTTACACCTGTATGTACATAGAAGAAAAAAACGTCTAATTGATGTTTACAAAAATCATTTTATTTTTCTGTATGTGATTATGCCATGTTTGATTGGCTCATTTGAATATATATAGTCCTTGTCTTAATAAGAGGGTAGCACTTTATGACCAGTGCCTAACAAAACCTGTGGCCCTCAGAGGGGAAAACCTGGAGCAACACGAGTATATAAATATTTAAATGTAGTTAAATTCACCACAAATAACTAAAGTGATAAAACATTTTGTCTTAGAAGATCATTTTATAGTGACATCGTCTACACCATGATTAGACCAAATATTATAGTCAATCTTCTCACTAGTGGAGACAAATTGACCCCCTCCCCCATGGGGTAGGGCTTAGCACTTGACCCACAGAGAACAAGTGAAGGACAAAAATGAATGTTTTTTTTGGCAAAATGCCATAACTCATATGGAGTTATTTTTACCCATACACCCTGTTTCTCTAAATTTTCTGGTGGTAAAATTGTGATGTTTTTTTTCTAGGTGTATGGCAAGACTTCCCACCTGAAGGCTCATTCAAGATGGCACAGAGGGGAACGACCCTTTGTCTGTAGTTGGGTAAGTCTTTACACCGATCAAATTTACACTGAAACAAATTTGTAGATTTTTTACTTAAATATTTTCGAAATAAAAGTCAAATTTCCGAAATGAATATACTGTGGGTTTGTATGTGTAATAAATAACATATTTATGCATAGAAATAGTAATCGTGAACACCTAGTATTGAGGGGGAGGGGAGGGGGTTTTCACTGGTCAGTATGGGGTTGATATTGTACTACTATTTTAACCTTACCCTGAGCGATATGAAGTACAAAATCAAGAGTAAATTAACTAAAAGAAAGAATCCCCACGCCCCATCATTAACACTCTTCCATGTGTTATGTGTTATTTTTAGAATCATTGATGCTATTTTTAGAGTCATCGATGCTATTTTTAAGATTATTCAAATGATCGTTTTACTGCACGCATATACTGCGCATGCTCAAAAACAACATGGTAAATGTGATTCTAAAAATAGCATCTAACGGTGCCTGAGATTCTTTCTCTTTATTCATTTTCTCTATTAGAATTCTTTTATACAATTTTCAGTTATGAGGTTAGTGTGAGTGAGCGCAAGCTCATTGAGTTTCACCCTCCCCTTCTTCCTCCCTGCCCCCCTCTCCCTCCGTCACGCAAGCTACACCCATCCTTCCTCTTGCTTAAAAAACGTCAATGTAGCGGGCTATTTATTGTTTTCTAATACGTTTGCCACAGAGCGTCGATGGGATGCATTGCGGAAAAAGCTTCACTCGTTCGGACAAACTACAAAGACACCTACGAACTCATACGAAAGAGAAAGCTCATCGGTGTAATATCTGTAACAAGGCTTTTGGGCGCAGTGACCATCTGACCAAACACTTGAGAATAAACAAAGCAAAAGACGCAGACAGCAGCGGGGAGAAGAACGAATTGCAACCTGGCAATAAAGATACGACGACGCATGATCATTCTACGACAATAGGCCCTGAGAATGAGTCGTGAATTGAAGCCGGAGATATTGAAGTAAAACTTTATTTACGACACTAGTGCAAATATATAATAATGGTACGCTTAAAAAGAATTTCATTGGGATATAACAGTGCTGCGCCCCCTTAATTTTTGCAGCACCGACGTCATCGTCGACGTCATCCAACATCATTCAAACTATTTTGTATATAGATAGATATATAACAAACATGTGTTTTACTAGCCACTGAAGCACATGCGACCGTAAGCTTAAGTATTGATGGTTTTCACAGCCACCATGTTGGATGAATTTAACAAAATATTTGCTATTAGTCTCTCTTGTTATATCATCCAACATGGCCGCCGTGTCTTTTGCTATTTCATTCTCTTGGAAAGATTAAAAACCAGCAATTCCGCCCTTTTGGAGAAATGCTGATGCAAACATAAACTGAAGGTACTTGTCACCGATGTGATGATAATGGCGATCTTTCAAGAGAATTTTGAGAAACTTGAAATGCAGTCTGTATAATATTTCGATGATTAAGAATTTAATACTACTCAACTCAGTGCAAGACCAATTAGTTAAGTTAATAATAATGTCGACAGTTTCCAAAATTGGAATCTCTGGTCCAATCAAAAGGATCCTTCAATCAAATCTGTATACTTTCTATTTTGACTGTATAAAAGCTAACAATAGTATTTCTCCCATCCCTCCCCTATCAAAAATTGACCTCCCCACCCCTCACTCCAAACACGACTCGAGACATCTGTCCTCATTGCCAACAGTTACTCATTAATAGCTCTTGAAAAGAGTAAGATTTATTTTTTTATAGCAACTACAGATAATGTTGTAGGAACATGTTCTGCTGGACTTACATATTGCTTTTTTTCGCTTTTGCGATGCAAGAAAAACCCGTAGTTTTCTTGTACTTTTGCCAAGGCTCTTTTGCCAAGGCACTTTTGCACAGGCGGATTTTGTTGTAAAAATGCTTAAACTGCCATGAAAGTTCCATCAAAAGTCTCCTGCACGAACGGGTCTTAAAAGCTCATTACCAATTCACCATTTTTAGCTGATGTTTTCCCATTTCAGACCACGTGTTATTTTCTTGAAAAAAGATTGTTTGAGTTGTATTCGTATTCATGTATCTTTTTATATGTAACCGTTAGACAAAAAAAAAATGATGCGGCTATAGGTAATAATAGTTGGTTTAAAATGGGTAAACTTTACGCTCAAGGTAAAAACGATCATCCATGTGGCTTTCCTTCACCACATACAGCATCCAGGGATCATTCGCTACACTGTATTTTGATATCTGTGTCTTTGATAATGTTCGATAATATTTAATAAAATATTTAAATAAATAATACATATTTATCATTTGTGCCGGTCAGAAAATGCTTATATTTGGTAACATTATTTTGTGTAATCGTTTCATATTTTAAAAATGTAATCCAAATCTTGTAAATAAAATAATATACTAGCAATCAAAAAAATTGGAGCTGTTGCATTCTTTTAGAGTATATAATTAGATGGTTAGGATGTTTGTGTTTTTTTTTTCACTTTTGCTGACCAATTTATTAGCGTGAGCATCATTTTTTTCTCAGTGATATTAATTAATTGATAAAAACATACATTTTTCCCCCGTCTATTGAATGGCTTCCAATCTTAATCACGCCCAATCAAAAGCAGAGGTTCAAGTTTCTCGACCAATGAAATCGCGGAGTTACGTAATACCGTGACTACTAAATGGATTCCACTCTTAACCAATCGAAAGCAGAGAAGCAAGTGTCTTGACCAATGAAATTGAAGGTAACATACAATATCATGACTGACACTAGAATTTTGAAGAGTTTGAGTGAGAAAACAAATGTTTGTTTTCTCCAAGTATACAAATAATTTCGCGAGTATGCTTTTGTCAGACCAAGATACTGCATTAACAAACACAATATGAAAGAATTAGCCTTAAAGTTTCAAGCATGGACACTAAGTTTTGGCATTTTGTGAAGTCCAATTTATCCGGCATGTTTGAAAGTCAAATTTACAAATGTTTTGACTAATTTACATACGGATTCAGAGAATGCGCAGACGTTTTTCACTCATGTTGTCATGACTAGGACTGATAAATAGCTTATACCAAATCACTTAATTCAAGAACATTTGGTTGGAAGTCAGTCTACCGTTATTCCCCCAGTCATATGAATCTGTCTCCTTGAAGCGTACCCTCAGTACGTAGACCTTCTTAGAGTCTGCGTGACCTTCTTCGTAGGGCTGAAGGTTACTTGAACCGGGATGGGAAGGGGAAAGAGATAAGATCAAAGAAGCCACACTCAGAAATGTGTACCTTTAAGGTTTTTATTTCAAACCATGAAATTGAGATAAAAATTACATATTCTTCATGATTGCCTTCAAGCTCAAACATAAATAACACGATCAAGCCTGATCAGTTTGTAATCAAGCGGCAAATTTTATCTTCTAATAATTTTGTACAAATATCATTAACAATATAACACTTGCAAACCGTTGAAGACACTCCAAGTCCAAATAAACCTCAAAAAGACTGGTAACGAAACTACCCCGCAAAGAATTGTGGGATGAGAACTCAGCTCCAGAATTCTTTGCAGGGCGACTTCGTTAAAACTCTTCCTCGAGGGAAAAAGCTACAGTAAAATTATTTTGGAAGTGGGGATTGTGTTTCTACCTAGGCGTACCCAAAATCTCTCAGTCTTACATTTAAAGGTAACAACACGAGGTATAGGGTACAAGAGAGATGAATATACGAAAAGTGACAGGTGCAGTGTTCTTATCCAGTGACATGATTTAGAACACAGACAGAAGAACAAGATTAGGATAATTCGGATAAATTAAGTGTGTATTGCAGCTCGAGTATCGATAGTATACGCAGACTCAAATTCTGCGTTGCTCGGCAGCAGCAATAGATTGCTGCATGATGGAGACATTCTACTAACTCTACCAGAATTCTTCACGGCAAGTAAATTTTCTTTGCGTTTAAATTTGTATTCTTTTATGAGAATAGCAAGGGATTCTGGTATTACACAACTGGTTAAAGCAGAGCTGCAACGAGTCTGTGTATATTGCTGATGCTTGTGTTGCAAGCGAAACTACTCTAGGCTTTTCAGTTCACGCCTGCAATTAATGACCAATAACAATTTTCACTGCACTAAAGCGTAGTCAGCTCATTCTACCAGTAACGATCCAGTTATATAAATTCAGAAAATATTACATTTTTTAACGCCTTTTTGATATCTGTGTTCTTGATTATATAAAAACTTAGGAATTACATAGCGTTCAATTCCGATTTGCCACATGGCATGATTTGCAAGATTACTGGTTGGCCATAAAGTATTGAAGTTTATCTAGTTTGATGGGTTGATAGGAAAAACACAGCCAACGAGTACCAAAGAACACTAATTTTGTTCTAGTTTTAAGAGTTTTGCGCTCATAGAAGTAAGCAATTTGCAACTAATACAGATAAAGTGCTCGCACTAAACCCGTGAAACAAATACTAATTTTTAGTACTAAATAGTGATAATCAAACAATAGGAAACAAAGGATTCTGTTTGAATTACTACTAATTAGTATTAAATAATATTCACGGGTTTAGTGCGTGCACTCTACTTATGATTGGTTAACTTCGAAAGAGTGTCCCAAGTAGACCTTTTGCATATAAGACACGTGTCCGATGGACCAAGAAGACCTTTGGCATATAAGACACGTGTCCGTTGTATCAAGACGTCCCACTTATCAAGCACCGTGATAAGATAATGAGGGTTCTAAAAGCATCATTATCACCCTATGAATACATGCCATTGTTGATGAGCAGTCTTACTATACAAATTAACGGTTCTTTTATTTGGGTGAGGTGGGAGGGAATGTTCTTCTTTTGTTTTGTTTTCAATGGACGAATGAATGGAGGAAGAATAGTGATGAGTTGGCGACTGATTGATTGGATTCGTTTTTATTCCTTGTCACAACAAAAGTTTCAATAATGTTAATTCATTAGAAATCTTCGTCTTCTGTTTCATATAGTTAGGCGTTGAATTCGCACGCGAGCAGCAGCATTACGACGTTGAAAGTTCAGTATCGGTATTCTCATCCTTATCACGATTTCTTCAAATGTTTCTATAGTTTCCCCGGTTAGATACGAAAATTCAGTATTCGTGGCGAGTTTATAAGGACACTGTAATAATCTCTACCACCGTTCATTTCGGGACCAAAGACACCCAAACAATCCAGGACGTCAAATGGATATTCATCACGGCCAAAAACCTGAAAGACTAGCATTGTTATGAAACACTGAAGCCATGCTAAAAATTTCAAAGGAAAAAACTGGGTATTGTTTATAATTCAGAATTTGAAATAATGTCAGAACAGTCACTGGAATTTGACCAAAGAAAAAAAGGAAACGGTGGTGGCATATCTTTGATAAATAAATAACAATGGTGACTGTGGTCACTCAAACTTTCTAGTATAAGAAGGACACCAAAAAGTCGAAGATTGATAGCGTCCTGGACATGCTTCCAGGCATGATGGACAGCGTCAAATCAGCCGCGACGCCCATAAGAAAGCTGTCGCCAAGTGGCAAAATCTTTCAGATTCTGAATAAGGTAAAACCTTACTAGTTTCTATTTCCTCTAGGTAAAATTTTGGAATATTATTCCATTTGGTAGCTTAAACTCCTGGCCATCTACATACTTAGGCTTGTTTCACGACTAGTCTGTTTATTGAAACCACTGGTCTATTGATAAAGGTCTACTGATACCTTTATACATGTTTCATTTGTTTTTTCGTTTTTCTATTTTTAAGATACGATTTTTTAAGATATTTTTTTCCGAACGATATTTTATAGATACAGTTGGCGTATAAAAGACACTTAGTCGAGTATAATTTTAAATGAAACTGGACCATAAAGGAAGCTGAAATCGTGCATGTATTGCGTAAGAAAAATTAAAAGCAAAAGAAATTTTGATATTTTGTTACGAAGAAATCAATGTTTAAAACAAAGATCTAGTAGAGTATTTCCATCATATCCGTAAACCGTTTTGTAAGGATTTTTACAAATGAGCTCGAGCTAAATAAAATGTAAATAACAATATAAATACCATAAGATTTTTCATAGTATTGACGACCATTAGCATCCATTAGCAACACAAATTAATGGTAAATGAAGAGACAAATTAACAACAATGAATTGGAGGCACTTACAAAATACACAAAACTTTCTTTATAATAGGCATGCGACATTTTTGTTTTGCTTTGCCCCTGGACACCCCATAATGCATTGCGATTGAAGATGATCGCCTTATCGCAAAAGTGCAGATTGTAAATGGTATTTTGGTATCATTTCACATTCATCTTGCAAATTCATATCCCAAAAACGTCTCTCGCGATGAATAAACCTTTCCCCAATTCGCTTGAAATGGAGGCGGTCCTTGATTCTTTTCTTTATCAAGGCCAGCCTCGACTTGAAACCATTTCGTGTTCGTTAAATATCTATTGAATGCTAATCGACTCCATAACTGTAAAACAAGCTAAGTTTTTTATAAGTGCCCCTTAACACAATGGCCGCAGTATCGTCGAAGTAGTCCATATTGTTTTTAATGATTGTTTGGACATGAAAACCGCTAGTAAGAGGAATATACTCATTTCCGCGTGCCTGAATAACAATGCCCGGGTATAAGTGAGACATTTCGGGACACGGGACACATGTCTTATATGCAAAAGGTCTAGTAGGGACATAGGGTTAAAAGAATGTTATAAAATCACTCTCTCGCGTTCTGATTGGTTGGGGGCGCGTGTTTTATGAGAGCACACAGCATGCGCGCGCAATTTCAGTTTCGAGAAGGCACTCCGCTACACGTCGTGCTTCTCCTAACAATTCTCTCGTGTTCTGCCAACCCCCGCGTGCTTTGTAACTGCACACAGCACGCGCGCTCGTTTTCTATTTCTTCAGCATTATAGTTATATTGCACTACCAATAAATATGATTTTTTTCATTATTTCTGCACCAAATACTCTAAACTACATTAAAACTTTGATCTAAAAGGTTCACAGAAGTAAACCTAATCATCGGTTGCTTTGAAACATAATTCAAGTTATATTTTAGATTTTTCTTTTAACCTGACTCGCATTTTATAAAAAGCATAAAATATCTATTTTTGATGGTCAACCTGTGTTTTTCCTAACGGTAAGGGGACTAGGTACTAGAAACGTGTTTACTCATAGATATTTAATGTTTAGTAAAAATTAAGGTTTAGAACGCATGTGGCATAATTGTTTTGTCATTGTTATACTCATTTAATAGCTTTCTCCCTTTACCCACATGGTCTATGGAAATGATTTCCGGTCATTTTGACAAAATTATGGCCTACCCCGGGTCATTAAGTCGCCTTAAATCGCCTTAAATCGCCTTAAATCGCCTTAAATCGCCTTAAATCGCCTTAAATCGCCTAAAGTTGCCTTAAAATGCCTTAAGTTTGATCTTTTCAGACTTATTTTTTGCATTTTTGTTTTCATTACTTCTATCATTCATGCATCATTTGACCACCATTACCAGAATGCTTTGCAAATTCCCTCGTGAGAAAAATAAGAAAATTGATGAAATGAACAAAACAAAGGAATTCTGGTAGCAGAGGTTCATGACACCACAATGCAAATGTCCTAGCTATCATAGAGAGCACTCATAGTCATATGAATAATGAGAAACTGACATAAACTCGACATATAACATTATGTAAATATTTAAGACATGTCACTGAGAGTACAAACACTATAAGTGTGTAACATAAATACCACTAAATACTAAATTATGCTAATCCTATTGTTTTCTATTGTTTAATTAGCACTATTTACTACTGAGTAGCTATTACCAATACCTGTTTCAATATTATATTGTAAATAACTTTGAAAAATTATGGTAATAAAGCTAAATGATCATCATCATAATCATCATCAAGTGTTGCACACTTTTAGCGTTTGTACTCTATAATCATATATATAATAACAAACTGATATATACTCATAATATGAAAATAAACAGATATAATATGTAAATAATATTAAGACATATGCTATATATGAGCAGCCAGAATACCTCACTGATAAGAGCTGCCATACTAAGTTTTATTTATCTCTGTTGGGTCATTTGATGTTAGATAATTTTAAAATGGATAATGTTTTAAAATTCTATAAGTCTTAATGTATTTTGAAGTCAATCTTGCTAAAATATGTGGTTTTTGGTAAATAAGAATATTTGATTTTCCAACCAATACTTTTTTGACTGAGATTACTGAGGTTCATAGAAAGTTTTTATCGCAGACCACGTCATCACTACCCCAAAATTATACAAACTATATAAAGCACTGATTCCTCTTTACGTGCATTTGATTTAAGCTTATATTTTTTGCAACTCATCTTTAAATTTGGCTCAGAAAATTTAGCTAAGTAAGCATATGTATATGAATAATGCTGGAACTTTAAGGCCTAGAAATACACATACACTTGTATACCTAGACACATTTGACTTTATTAATGAAAGCTTTTACTATGTTTGATAAATAAGACGTACTTTAAAGGCAGATCGAGAACATTCTAGAACATTATCTACTCACTTGCGAGCTAACGCCATGCAGCCATAGGAATTAAGAGCGACTTTCTGTAAGAGTCGACCAAACAACGGCACAAGTCAAAAAATCGAATTCGCTCATATTTGGTTTTTAGATAGCCCTTAGTGTAAAATAAATCGAGGTGTTGTTAGTTTTGAAAAAAAAAAAAATTTTCCCACGAAATTTACGAAAATAGTTTTCGCCCAAATGCAGGGGGAAAATGACCGACGAGGTCAAGGAATTTAGTACAAAAATAAGCGCATCCTACAGCTAAACTACTTAACAATTTTTTCGGTTGGTACTTTTTACCGAAGGAATAGGTATTCCTCTTGCTTTTCGTTGTATTTATTCTAGAATATTTGGCGATTTAAAATTCGAAATAATTTTTCTACCGTGTACACTTTATCCAAAGTTTAAAAATGCAAATTAAGGCCTTAAAATACTGCTTATAAAAACTATGTGCGGAGATACCAAATTATTCAAAACCTACACCCAGAGGATTATCTAATGTATTTCTATCAGATTGAAAAGAAAAATCTCTGGGCAAATCATTTTTAGCTTTCCGTTGAGGTCTTTTTGCGATCTCTATTTCGCGATATTTCAACCGTAAACAGCTTGTTGCGTTACCTCCACCGACGTGACTATAATTTTAATTGCAATCATTCCATTGCTGAATTTTGCTAAAACTAGGGGATCAAACCAAGAAAAAGATATCATAGTAATATCCAACACATTTCAATTGCGAAATATTAACATATTTTATCACATACTTTTGTAAGTAGTGTTTAAAAAACGAGTAGGAGTGTTTTATCAGGTATAAAAGCACGAGGCGTAGCCGAGTGCTTTTATACCTGATAAAACACGATCTACGAGTTTTTTGAACTGCGTAAAACACTCATGAACAATTTATAAGATTTTGGTTCAACTGGAGCCACCATACACGTCACGAACATGGATTTTTATACTTCGATAGAGATTTGACGTCACGGGCATGCGCAACCAGATTCAATAGAAGCTCCCACACGTTGGATGTTGCGTGCCAAGGCAAAGACAGGCACGTTAGTCAAAGATCATTAGGGTTGACTATGACCTCGATGAAGCTCTATGTCTTCAACTAAACTTGGATGTATACTTCATCCCTGATGAAGTCATCCTCATAGTATTCGAGTGGTCTTTATATAAAGATCACATGTGTCTTTATATAAAGACAAATGTGTCTTTATATAAAATCACTTGAATACTAATGAAGAGGACTTTATCGGTTATAAAGGTTCATGCACGTGACGTGTATGGTGGCTCCAATTGGACCATAAGATTATGAATCATTAATGAGTGTTTTAACTCATTCTATTGCGTGACACAAAGCATGCGTTGTCAGTAAAATGAACACGCAGATGAAAATCGAACAATAACTTTCAAACTAAATATATCAGTGAACTAACTTTATTTTATTTAGCAGCTCTTTCATTGGATTTTCAAAATATGGTTTTACTAATCCAGTAGCATTTAATAATAGCAATTTCCTTCAGTAAACATTGTTTTGATAATGCATGAAACTAACATTGAGTTGACTGCCGCAATGATTAAAATCACGTGCCATCTTTCCATGGGAAAGTTCAGCAAGCACTGTATAAACATGGAAGTGGTTTGTTCGTTTAGTTCTATAGTTGGAGGTCCGTGTAGCTATGATCGAAGAGACAGAAATAAGTCAGTCGAGTCGTTACCCGTCAAACGCAAGAAGCTATATCAGACAAGCTCGAACAACTAGGCAAGTCCTGTTCCTGCTCTTGAGATAAAGCTGGTATAGATGAAATTGCTTCTCGGCTTCTAGTGAAGAAGATATATGAAAATTGCATTCTGACGAAAATACGCACATTGTGGTAGTTAGTCCTCCTACGTACTACTTTTGACATTTGGTAAATAACGCTAACTTGATAAAAGTATCCTATATTCAATAACAAATACCAATACCCCAAAGGAGGGTTTGACATTGATTATTTTTTCAAATCTTTTTCCTTGTTGTGTCATCGTGTTGAATAATTAAAGTAATCTTTCACACCAACCCAGGCATCCATCTCTCTCGCTGGAGTACTTCCCGGTAACTTCGACCGAGAAGTACTGGAGCAAGTCTAAGATCTATATTAATTATCGTTTCAGAGATAAATGTATACACTTATTTCAATAAAGTTAGTCACCAAAAACCTAGAAAGCTGGGATCACTGATATGAGCATCATGGGAAACTTTTCATATCAAGGAAGCATATATATACAAAGCTTTTTTGATACAAACTGCAGCTCGATGATGCTCAGAAGAGGTGAGACTATGACCCGTAAAAGATTCGCAAGTCCATGAACAGTTATCAAGCGGTTGAACGTGTAAAATGAATCTACCCATAACCCTTGTCGGCCTCAGCTTTATAGCTTTTCGGGTGACTAACTTTTTTGAAATAAGCGTATAAACTTTTTATAGACAGACAAACATATTTTATTTGGCGTTTTGTATATAGTTGCACATCAACTTAGTTCCAAATAAGTTAGAGTGCTCACACTAAATCCGTGAAACAAATACTAATTTTTAGCACTAAATAGTGATAATTAAACAACAGAAAACAAAGAATTCTGTATGAAATAGTACTAATTAGTATTATTTAATGTTCATGGTTTTAGTGCGTGCACTCTACGAGTATAGACGTATGTTTATGTATGCGCATAATATCTATATTCACATATTCCACACATACACGTCATACGTACGTATATATTCTGTATATATAAATGTTCATATAATTATTTCGATAAAATGCGTTACTAATCCTAATCTTCATGCAATATTATAAAAGTATTGATTTTTATTTGTTTTGTGGTTTTTTTGTTATATAAGGCTGCGTTCATAATGTATGGCAGAGGGGGGGGGGGGGGGGGGGGGGGGAGGGGGGGAGGGGGGAGGGGTGGCAGGTAGAAGTTTGAAATGTCCAGAATAATTCTCAACATCCCCCTTAAAGTTATGCAAAAAAATACGGTTCCCCCTAAGCAAGGCTTGTAGCTTCTTTCAAAAATTGTGCATCCCCTCCTTTTTCCTACCAAAATTTCCCGATCCCTCCTCAATTTCACCTGCCCCCCCCCCCCCTCCCCCTCCCCTCTTTCATACATTATGAACGCAGCCTAATTTAAGTTATTTACACGAGCGAATTTCGCTGGTTGGCAACACGCACCATTTTTATGATGCTAATATATGTTGAATGTTTGGAAATGTTCTGCATCTAAATGAGGACAGTTCAGCTGTTTCAAAGTCACGCTGAAGATCTTGTGAAAGCATATATCAATCCCAAAAATGTGAGATTGGAACCGGTTTAGTTCACATACTTTTTACCGACAAAGCATGCTTTGTGTCACGCAATAGAATGAGTTTAAAAAGTATGTGATAAAATTTGTTAATATATCTCAATTGAAATGTGTTGGATATTACTATGATGTCTTTTTCTTGGTTTGATCCCCTAGGTTTAGCAAAATTCAGCAATGGAATGATTGCAATTAAAATTATAGTCACGTCGGTGGAGGTAACGCAACAAGCTGTTTACGGTTGAAATATCGCGAAATAGAGATCGCAAAAAGACCTCAACGGAAAGCTAAAAATGATTTGCCCAGAGATTTTTCTTTTCAATCTGATAGAAATACATTAGATAATCCTCTGGGTGTAGGTTTTGAATAATTTGGTATCTCCGCACATAGTTTTTATAAGCAGTATTTTAAGGCCTTAATTTGCATTTTTAAACTTTGGATAAAGTGTACACGGTAGAAAAATTATTTCGAATTTTAAATCGCCAAATATTCTAGAATAAATACAACGAAAAGCAAGAGGAATACCTATTCCTTCGGTAAAAAGTACCAACCGAAAAAATTGTTAAGTAGTTTAGCTGTAGGATGCGCTTATTTTTGTACTAAATTCCTTGACCTCGTCGGTCATTTTCCCCCTGCATTTGGGCGAAAACTATTTTCGTAAATTTCGTGGGAAAAAAATTTTTCTTTTCAAAACTAACAACACCTCGATTTATTTTACACTAAGGGCTATCTAAAAACTAAATATGAGCGAAATCGATTTTTTGACTTGTGCCATGAAAATTCGATTTTGGTCGATCCTTACAGACAGTCGCTCTTAAAGTCCCTTCATTCCGATCACTTTCACATTCGCATGCATCTCACCCTAGTTTATAGCTAGTCATCTCCTCCATTTTAGTGGCGTTATTACACTGACTATTGTAATGCGCTGTGAAATTCAAAGAAAACAAACCATCCGAAAAGCCATTCACAAAACAGTATAACGTTTGCCATTTGGAAATATTTTGGCGCGCAAGGAACTGTGGTTGTAATTACAATTTCTCGCCCCAGATTCTCTCTGTTGTAGGTCTTCCAAATATTGGCAGAGAGGGAGGGGTGGGTTTGGATAATATAAAAGATAGGATGTTCTTCGTCGGTAAGGACAGTAAGTTACAACGAGAAAAATTTCTCAAGTTTGGAGGAGTAGTGGCAGCCGACAAATGGGGTGACGTGACCTTTAAAGAGGGCTTGCAGAGCATGAAATTGCCCGGACTTCCAGATCAAACTGTATCAGTTTCGATGGAGTGGATCACTAGGTGCATTGCCGATAGGAAGATTCTCCCTACGGTTTCGTACGAGGCAAGAAATCAAAAGGTCCTTTGAAACCTCTTTTAACACTCTTTCCGCCATAGTCATACTCGCGGGATTCGGGACGTCTTGAGACTTTTACGGGAAGTGTACTTGAAAGCTTGAAAGGACTGGTAACGAACAAAATGGCGGAGTTCTTGTGGATGTTGAAAAAGTCAGCAAGAGGACGAGAAAGACGTACGCTGTGTCAAAGACACCTTCCATGTTTTTTTATCAACCAAAGAAGTAGTAACAAATGCTTTTGAGTCTCGACGATTGTCAGAAGAAGTGTTTGAATTCAGAAAAAAGCTTGCTTATGGAAGCTGATATGGATTGGGAGTATTTTGCTGGTTAAGGTCTGACGTAAAGCATCGAATAGGATAGGTTCCTGAGAAGGAAAGTTAAGCTGATATAAAAAGATTGAGCTTATGTGTCAACAACCAAGTTTTCGTGTGAGGATCATCGAGGAAACAGCAAAAACAGTTTCTGAAACCTTTTTGAAGATTTCTATTGTCTAAGCTCATATTTTCTTAAACTTCATCTTTGGTATGTAAAACATTAGATTTGCATTAGGTATATAAGCTTAAGCTTATATGGTACTGTTTTTACGGAATATTTTGTAGGCAATTAAGGCTGAATATATATAAATTTATAAGCTAGTTTTTATGAAAGAAATCAGATTTTGCCTCTGTTGTCATAATGATGTCATTTGACCTGAACACAAATCAATATAAAACAATGGAATGAAACAAGTAGTGTTAGATATTAAAGTTGTGGGTTTCAAAGTCTGCTTACTCCAGTGTTGTTATGTTGGTATAGACCATTTGCACTGATTCCCAAGAGGAATTGAACTGGAGGACAAAATAATGAGTTTTTTTTTTCACATGAGAAAATACAGCTTATTGTTTTGGGAATCAGGGCAAAGAGTCTATTAAGAATTAGAAACAGAAATGATAGACCATTTTCACAACTATCATATGACTGCTTCTACAGGTTAAGCCACTATATTGTTTTTGCTATAATAAACACTGGTTATCATAGTGAGAAACGTTAGCTGCTTTAGGGACCGTTCATCTTTTATCGAGAGGGGGGGGGCTGGTGGTTTTGAGGGGGGGGGGGGGCACCCGAGGAAAATTGCCAAAAAAGGGGGGGCCAGGCACAACATGAGGCATAGATAGGGGGGGCTACGCTTTTTATAAACATACTTTTCCTTAATAAATCTTTATTACAGTCGATATAGAAATTAAAACAGGAACAATGTGCTATAAATGTGTAAAAATAAATATCTAAAGCTATATCAGCAGTCCATTAAAAGTCTTCCTCCTCACTCTCGCCATCTTCATCAGTGCCAGCACCATCGTCACCATCGCTGTATTCATTTTCATCAGTATCATCATTGAGCAGCAGTAAGGGGGACTCGCGGAGGGGGTACCGGGAGACACGGGTATTACCCACGCCAAACCCTATGCGTCGGCAGCGGGTATTACCCGAGCGGCGCGATAATTCCCTTACTACTGCTGTGTTTACGAGAGTAGAAAAGGTAGCCGAAAATGGTTGCTGAAACAATGGGTAAGAATATACTCTTTTAACTGCTGCTGTGTTTGCGAAATCTATGTATTAAGTTAAGATATTTGTGTCGCAAACGAAGTTTAAAATATTTCCTAGATATAGATGGACAACATCGCGCGCATTCAAAACAAAACTGTACGCAAGCTGCGAACCCAGGTATTGGATCGTTTGGACGCCGACTTCGCCTTCACGACATTCACAGAAGGAGACACAGAAGAAGTCATGGATGAAGAAAGAGCCGAAAAGATAATAGACCTGATGCCTGAAGGTAACTACCGTTTACAGTTAACGTTTATAAAGTATTACGACGGCGACTGGGTAATAGAAAGAGGCCGTAACCCTATTCGGGCGTCTGGTAAGCAGAACCTGTTTGTCTTAAATAAGCAAACGCGCCCCGGAGCGCTGGTAGGCATCGACGCGCTGTTCTACGAGGTTGCTTACCCTGTTACGGTAGTTATCTACGGTGCGTATGAGATCAAAGAGCCAGACGTTAGGAAACTCAAGCCAATGCGACATCCCGGCAACTGCGTCGGGAAACTGGTAAGGGAATTCTTTGAAGATTCCGCCCGCGGAGGTAAGTTAACTCCGAAAAGAAAAGAAGCCATCAGGAAATGGGAAAACGCCACCTACAAAGCTGGGGCTACGATAGACAACATCAAGAAATTAGAAATTGCCTTAGGAAGGCGCATACACGTGAAAGACATCACAGACGGGTACATTTACCCTGGGACACATAAATACAGCGGCAGAGGTGCTCCTATAGTCATCTACCAGCATAACGGACACGCTTGGCGAGAACTTCGATTCCCGCGAAAGAAAGAAACCAAGGTCTACGAAACCTCCCCGTTGGTGAACTTGATTCATGAGAACTCAATATGGTTAATGGATTCGGAAGGAAGCCAGTTTATGACCCAAGACGGCACTTTGTATCGCCCGGAAATCGAACACCAGCGCATCCAAAGCGCCTGTGAAACCCTTGGGGAAGACTTCTCAGACGAGGCCCTCAGCTCTCGTAGTTTGGACTTCTTAGCCGCAAAAAGAAGGAATGGGTGGAAACCGACCCCCAAAGAATTCAAAGACATAGCCAAAGCCTGCGTAGAACACGGCCACGGCGGTCTTTGGAACATGGAGTACGACGAGGAAGAATACGTGTCCTTAGACATGAAGCACTGCTATCCTGCGTCATTTAAAGGCCTGGGAGATTGTAAGGAATATTACGACCGCTACGGCCATCCAGATTCACAGTTCTCTCGTGTGTCCTTAGACGGCAGCTACGACGCGCCAGCTACGGGGTTCGTCAGATTAACGTCTTGGAAGTTGGCTAAAGACTTGCACCCCATAATTTACGCATGGTACGGGAAGCATCTACAAGAGAAAGAATGAATACCAGTGCCATTGTTAAAGTTCTTTGAAGAGCGTAAGCTCCTGAAATACACAGCGCATGAAGCCATACTTTGCCATAGCGCCTACACGAAGTGGCTCCCAGAGCACAACCCAACCGCCCGAATTGTCATAGGCAAATTTACCCAGGGCGCTAAGGAGGGAGAGAAGCACATGCAACGGCGTTTAATAACAGACGAAGGAGAGTTAAGCTTCCTCATAAAACGTGCCCACGATCAAGGGACGATGGTGTCTGTAGAGAAATGGGATTAGCTCGTAGAAGATCAGCTGCACAAATGGAATGCGCTGTGTTATTATCAGGACCATCGACCGCAATATTATCATCTGCGTGCCAGCATGTTAGCCTACGCGCACATTAACCTTCTCGCAATGCTCTTGCGGTTTGACAAAGAAGACATTCCACGCGTAGCCACGGATTCCCTATATGTGAAACCGCACGTATTGGAAAAGATGGAGGAATTCTACACTGCCGATGAACTCGCAGAAAGTGGACAATGGCGCGTTAAAGATGAGGAGATAAGAGCCTGGAGGGCACGTGTAGAATATCACGGAGAACACACCCGCGGTTCCATTACGCCGACGGAAGAGCCACTGCCCTCAGTTGCGGACCCTATTTCCTACCAACGCTTCTCTTACCTTTACGGTACGGGAGGTAGCGGTAAGACGACACGTGTGTTAGAACTCTTTCCTAAGATAAAGGTGCTAACTCCAACGCACCGTCTGGAAAGGGAACTCTGCGAAATGGCCCACGACGCGCAAACTTACCACAGCTTCTTTCGCTGGAATGGCCAAAAGTGGGTGCCGGAAGCTATCCACGACATACCTCCCGTGATACTTTGGGATGAAATCTGTACCGTACCCTTAGAAATCCTGCAGGAGTTCGTAGACTTCCTCCGCGGAAAGTGCCAAGTCGTATTTGCCGGGGATCCATGTCAACCACCTCCTATAGCCGGAGAAATGCCCCATGAATGGTTAAAAGAAATGGTAGACTATCATGAAGAAATTAACACAGACTACCGTAGCAAGGATCAAGTGAGGAAATTAAAGGCAGAATTAAGGGGCCTTAGCGACGCCGAACAATCTAAGGTGTTACGTAAGAGGGTACGAGCAAAGTCTTACGAAGACTTCCTGTATTCTTGGCATCCTGAGGATTTGGTGTTAAGCAGTAAGCGCGCAGCACAGTCGCGCATACAAAAAGATCTACTGAGAATACACCAGGAGCGGTTCCCTAGTCATTTGGTGCCCGTTTGTTATAAGCCGCGTGACACTCGCATGCAAAGAAGAAATGTCTTAGTACCAGGCACGAATGTTCAACTAGAGAACGCAGTTACCCACGATAAAGCCTGGGTACCCATAGAAAAGGTGGGAAAAATAGCCTCCCATCCAGACTGGCGCTTGGGCTATTGCATGACAGTCCACAGCGCGCAGGGGCTTACCATAAAGGAAACCTTATGGATCATAGACCAGCGGCTGTGTTGGAGCAACCTTATCTACACCGCCGTAAGTCGTGTGGAGTACGCCAAACAGTTAAAAAGAGCCTGGGGTCCGCAACTGCGCTACGATAAAACGCCAGAGGACGTAGCCAAAGAGAACATTGCTAAGAAACTCCATCGCTACAGGCGGCACGACGAAGAAAAAAATATGACGTTCGACCTATGCGTAGACGACGTCTATGAGAAAGGAGCCCGCTGCGCAAAGTGTAGCATACCGCTACTATGGAGGTTTGACCCGAATGACGATCAGCTGTTCTCCGTGGATCGCATAAATAATAAACGCGGGCATTGCAGAGGCAATGTAAGACTGACATGCCTAGAGTGTAATCGGGCGCGTGGAGCAGCATTACCCTGAGTCTTTGGGGACTATGAGCAGCTCTTCCTTGACAAATCCGCGACTTGGGCCATTTAGGTAATACAACACGGGTTGCCCTTCCTTGGTGACGGACTTCGAAATCTCATACGTTTCCAAAGACCAGTTAGGATCCGTGGCTCTCTTACTGCCACCTTCGAGTTCCCCCGGCTGATAGAGGTATCTGACCACTATGTCGCGGGGGAGCTTTTTTTCCTTCAGTCCGACCGCCCTTGAACTTCTGACGTAGGACTTGTGTTCCACGTGTTTCTTCTTCATAGCATCCTTGGGTTTCATTCCCGTAGCCCTGGCCGCCTCGTTATTTAAAGCCGCGACGACCTGGGGGAGCCTCTGAGTCCATTCCCTGTTGCGTTTGGAGGGATCTTCCAGCTCTTTCCAATACTGGTATCCAAAGAGACGCTCGGCCAAGGTCTTATTGAATCTTTCAACAATGCTCTGACCCCTGTGGTACTCTGCTTCGGCTCTCCTAATCTTGGTGTCGTGGTCTTTCAGGGTCTTAGTAACCACGCCCATGAACTCTGTCCCCGCATCCACTTGCAGCAGCTTAGGCCATTTCAAGACGCGCTTATAAATCCTACCTAGGGCTTCTGCGACTTCCCCAGAATCCTTGCTGGTTATGAGTTCGGCGTCCTTATATCTGCTTGCGATATCAACTACGGTCAAAGCGTATCTATAGGTCTTTCTTCTCACCTTGTCGTGCGGTAAGAAAAGCAAATCCGCCTGATGAACTTCATTAGAGGTATTTACGGTGAAGCTAGGCCTGGGAATGTACTTGGGCACGGGAAGATAGACCTGCCAGAGGGTTTGTTTTTTTAACCAGTTCTTAGCCGTTTCTTCTGATACCCTGGCTGCGGTCGCGAGTTTCTTGATGGCCGACGCTCCTCTCCAATAGCCCTCAGGCCCGTAGTAAATCCTTTTAAGTTTGTCCTCAGTTCGACCCATTATATGAATTCCAAAACAAGATTGATCTTACGTCCGTTAAAATCCACCGTCTTTCCGTCCACTTTAATGGTGATGTTTATGCTTTCTACCAAATTAGACAAATCATAGCACAAAGAAATGGGAGTGTACTCTACTGGGTCAAATGGATTACCTTTGGGCAGGAACTTAGACATAAGAGAAGAATTTTCTCCATTGCTGTAACTATGGACTAAATCGCAATAGACTTCATAAGAGGATGCGACTTTCCATTTCACGGGTATGGCTGTGTCGGTAATTGTTTTGCCCGAGGCACATAATAAAGATCCCAATGGGTCAAACTTTCCAAAAGTTACTGAATAATTCGACATATTATGTTTGAGGGTCATTTCGTGTGGTAATCCCGTGGTGAGAGTATAACCGCGCTTGGCGAGCTCCTTAGCAAGGGTGATTGGCGTGTAATGTCCATCGGGTAGCGTTAGCAGTTGATAACTGCCGGGCCCATTAAGTACGTTGACCATGCCATTGACTAAATTATACCAAGAATTGTACAAAGAGCAACTAACCAGCCGAACCTTATGTGCTTTGATGGGGGGATTCAGATAAGTGGTAAAGTCATTCTTGTCGCTTTCCAAAAAGACGATCATATATTAGACTAAATACGACAAAGCCGCGCCTCCTGCCAGCCCTGCAACTCCTACGAATACCAGCTCATTGTCTTTTTGTTTCTTAGAAGGCTGGTAGTAATTCTTAAACTGAGGCCTTTTCAACCCCGTCGATGCCGCGGGGTGCGCCTGTGCATAAAGTTTAAAGGCGTAGTCTGTATTTTCAAAGTTCTTGTCTGCCTGCAATTTGTCTTGGTAGTTCTTATCCAACCAATCCCTGTAAGCTTGTCTTTTTTCATTCCAAGCTGCCACGTCCCGCTGATATTTCTCCAGCGCTAAGTCGTGTCTCTTCCTTTCGGCTTCGAGACTACTTCCGCCAGTTACCGCTTTTTCTATGTACTTACCCGCGTAACTAGCACCAGTAAATGCTAAAGCAGCAATTATTGCACCTCCTAACGCAGCCATTTATATATCAGGCAATAAATTGCCTTCTAGAAGCGAGCTACGCTCACTGAGGGATGTACTTTTCCTTCCGTAGGTAATCCTTTACCATGATAGCCCCGCCAACGGCTGCGGTCATCTTAGCAAAGTTAGCGAAGCTCTTGCTTGGGTCTTCAGTAAAGTCTTCTTTGAGCACTTTCTTACCTATCCAACCAATACCCGCAACGATGGAAGTAATAATAGCTGCTTCTTCAACAGTTTTCAATAACGCGGTTAACATTATATTACAAAGCGAGAAGGTTATTCCATTACGGGTATTTTGCTTCGGGGCTCCTGCGTCACATGCACGGGTTCTACTTTTGGCTTCGTAGCCCGCCATCGTAAGTAGAGGCTGCCTGCTGCTATGGTGACTCCTAACGCGCCGATGACGTACCCAGGATTAATGAAGGATTCGCCTTCGTCCTCCGCCTTTTCTTCCTTTTTGGCTTTGTTCTTCCTGTTCATCTCCGCGAGCTTCTTCCCCGCCGCGACTCTGCCTGGAGATTTAGCCTTGGTGATTCGTTGCTCCTCTACTTGAGGGGTTTCCTCCGCCTTCGATTCACTCATTTATATCTAAGGACTTGAAGGACTTGACAAGTAACTTAAGGATGACTTGAGAAGGACTTGATAAGTACTTGAGGCGACCTGACCAAGTACTTAAGGATGACTTAACTAGGTACTTGATCAGGTACCTCAGCAAGTGCCGCCTGGAAGACCTTTTCGACTTCTCTGTCCTTCTTAAAGTCCTTCCAAGATGTTCCGAAGGAACCTAGTACCTCCTTCAAGTCGACGTGCTGAGCTACGTGCAAAGCCGCAGAGGCGACTGCCATTAACTTACCGCACTTCAAAGACAACCACCCACAGGTTATTTTAAGTTCTTGAGCAATAACGTAGTCCTCGCTTATGTCCTTCTGTAGTTGCTCCACGTCGTCAATGGGCAGCGCAAGTCCGAGAAGCTTGGTGGCAAGTCGGATAGCGGAGTCTGCTACGGCGTCCGTGGTCTTACTTGCAAGGGCAGCCTCATACCTCTTATGGAACTTCTTGACTTCCTCTTCCGACAACTTATTTACCTGCTCATGGGTAAGTTCCTTGCCAATCATTTCCTTGCACTTTCCCGAAGACACAAGGATGTTAAGTTGTTCCTTAAGGTTACTTTCGTCTAACTGTGTGGGGACTTCATCTATCAACTGCTCAATCTCCATATATGTTAATGGAATACGGAAACCTCAAAGAGAAGATCATCTTGGAATGTTGGTGCGTCTTTAAATGCCGCATGTATTCGTGCAACTGTTCCTTGGATATCTCCCCGCCGTAGTCGCTTAAGATGGTTTCCAGGTCAGACTTGCTCGGAGTATAAAATACTACGAGAGAACCTATGTTTTCCCTAAAGGGCTTAGAGACGCTGGTAAGTTGCTGGGAGAGCAACCAAACGCTAATATTGTCATGCCTACCGCTAAAGGCAAGTTTAACGAGCTCTGATGTGCGTCTTTTTACGTCGTCCCCGCAGGCGATGTCATCCAGTATAAGGAGTGTCTGAGTATTCTTAGGGAATTGTTTGTGCCAGAACTTAAGGTGGTTGGATAACTCGTTAGGGTCTAAGATATCCACAAAGAAGTCGTCATCTTTCACTCCTATGCCCGTCCAGGTGCGGTTGTTCACGTAGGTGGGACAAAGCAGCACTATGTAGTCGAAACGGTATCTAAAGGGTCCTAATAGCTGCTCTACCACGAACTGGGTCTTTCCGCAGCCGGTGGGTCCTACTATCAGAGCGTTACAAGGCATGTGATCTGGGTTCATAATATACTAGGATTTCTAACGAAGTCCACTAGTGAAAACCGTAAGGTTTTCTGATATATATATGGAGCCTACGGAAGCAGTGCAGAGAATCGTTAACGACGTCAAAGATAAGAGAGACACCATCGAAATGCAAAGGGAGGAGATCAATCGATTAAAAGAGCGCGTGCAGGAGTTGTACGATGCAATGTGTGGTCTGAAGCGCGCGGAAAGGTTTGGTGCGCTGTTAACGATGGCCTCATGGGCTAAGGAGTCCGTTAAGGACTTTATGAGATATCCACCATAAAAATGTTAAATATGGGTTAAGATATTGTTAAATGGGGTCGGAAACTCCTAAGAAAGGTGCCTTAAAATGTTAAATATAGGTTAAGATATTGTTAAGTATATATGGACTGCTTAGTCTGTAAGAAGGTTTTTAGTACAAAGCAAAGGTTAAAATACCACGTTTACCATGGGGTTTGTACGAAGAAGTTAGTCAGCAAGGCTTGCAAGGATTGTAATAAGGATTTCATCACCGTTCAAAAGATGCAACAACACGTAAGTAAGGGTATTTGTCGTAAAACGACGGAGTGTAGTTACTGTGGAAAGGTTTTAAGTAGTCGTCAGCGGCTTCAAACTCACGAGGAAAAGCATGAAAGATCGTATCAATACCTTTCAAAGGGATACGACTTGGAAGGGGTGGATTGTTACCAGTGCGGGGATCTCATGAGTCGTTGCACACATAAGGATGATTACCTAAGAGATAGGATAGACTATTTTAGGAAGATAAGTCATACCTTTCCACACTTTGACGTGTTAGAAGGTGTTCCATGGACTAACAGGGAATATTGGAGGCAGCAGTGTGGGAGATGTGGATGCGTAAGAGAGGAGGAACACATATTCAACTGTCTCTTAACAAAGATTTAACCTCAGCTTAACATTTTGGGATGGTTTCTGAAATAGTTTCCGACCCCATTTAACAATATTTTAAACTCAGCTTAACATTCTGAGATGGTTTCTGAAATAGTTTCCGACCCCATTTAACAATATTTTAAACTCAGCTTAACATTTTGGGATGGTTTCTGAAATAGTTTCCGACCCCATTTAACAATATTTTAACCTCAGCTTAACATTCTGAGATGGTTTCTGAAATAGTTTCCGACCTTTTTTAACAAAATCTCAACCACCATTTAACATTCTGAGATGGATATATGATAGCCTACGCAGCAGCATTCCTAGGAGGATTCCTAATAACCCTTTCAATATATGGACTGTATTACATGCGAACCCCCTGCTGACTGCATCGTTAAAAAAGAGTCGCCGACCCTCATTGTCGACGACCCTACTTTAAACGCGCCTAACCACATAGAGGAGACGAGGCAACCCTTCTTTCGATGTCAAAGACCCACTTACCATCCCGCTTGCCGTGCGAACGCAGTTGGGTGAATTCCTCGCCTTGTAGTATGTAGCGCACCCTGTCAGGCGCCCAGAGAGAATATTCAACGCCGTCGTATTTGAGGAGTAACCGCATGCGGTTCAAATCCTCGAAGAGGACTTAATTTTTTATTTCATATGCAATACCCTCAGTCAAATCACGCCAATGCACTTGCTGGATCATATATTCTATGAAATATTTTTAAATGCGTTGTCAAAGTGTCCGTGGTTTTGAAAGACTTACAGCACCACCTACAAGGTATGCGTATTTGTTCCGCATGCGCAGCGATGGCACGGCAGATTTCATCGTAGTCGTTGCTTATGAGCACCTTGTAACCATTTTCTTCATACCTTCGTAAGAGCAGCTGTTGATCTGGCGACAATCTGCCGTCACCCTTAGGGGTTTTCAATTCAATGCAGAAGCCTCGGTAGTGCACGTGTGCGTTTAACAGTAGTAAGTCAGGTTGACCTCGTTGGTAACCTTTTTGCCAGTACTTTATACGTTTACTGTCGCTGTCCTGCAATTCTCCCAAACCTGGTGCTATGAGCATCTGAGGGTAAAACCTGCGGATGTAGTTAACAACCTTTTTATGTAAATCGAATTCATTTTCAATCTTAAAAACAAGCTTGTTTGCGCTGTTAAACCGCTTTTCTACTTCATATTTTCCGTTTTTCCTTAGTGCGGGTAGCACTTCTTCGAAGACCCAATCACGAAACTTAACGGCTTGAGGTAACTTAGAGCTAAATATCAGTTCATACAAACCAGGCTCGGATATGAACACGGAATGTGGGTGCATAGTAGAAGCGCCCTGTTTTAGGGCCCTTCCTAACTCACTCGACCTTTTCTGGTATTTCTCAGAAACGTGCTCCCTAATTGCGTTTCTCGTTTTCTCATATCCTAATGCGGCTGCCACCTCTTTTCCCTTAAAGTACAAAGTTTCGCCTTGCACTATGCATTGCAGTTTTGTTTCGTTGTTTTGGAATACGCGTAGCATCGTATATATACGATATTTTTTATCAAAAATATCCTAGACACTAGGATGAGTGAGCACGAATCAATATGCAACGCTCTTTAGTTGATTCATTTCTACGCTCAGTTGCGCGTCAGACACGACGAAGACGTAGCAGTTTGTCTTATCGCCGTCGCCCGCGGAGGCATTCTTTGTGCGCTTGATCTCCAATGTTATGCCATCCTGCGTATGTACTAGACGTAACCCCTGACCGTGCAGGTCTTCATCGTTCGTCGTGCGCATGTCGATCCACAGCGCATACTTATCCTTAAAGAATTCCTCGGGGCTAATTTGGTCGCCAAACTTGCGCATGGCCTCTCTGTACACGTCTGCGGGCTTTATTCCCTGGGAGTAGACCTTGTTTGGGACCCCGTTGACATTTACCCCCACGTTAGTAATGTTGGGGTTAAAGAACGCTTCGGAGTCGCGCTTACCGGCCTCATAGGGTTTGGCAAACACCAGCATCAACCCCGTGAGGCTGCGTCTAGGAAGGTTAATGCTCTGGTTGATAACCTCGTCCGTCTTATCCAAGAAGCTAAATGTCTTGTACATCACTACGTGATCGTAAAGAAAAGCCTTCCCTGCGCTATATTCCATGCCAGCGCTACGGGCCAGCTCTTCGCTGTATACCGTCTCATACTGCAGCTCTAAGTTGGTAACGGAATAGGGATGAATACTTCCAGTAAGTGCTGCCCCAGCTGCGTCCATCTCTAGGATATTAGTAGTGTCCGCTAAGGTTACTTCAAACTGTAGTTCACTTAACTGCCTGGGATAATACGCGCCGTGGTTCGTAATCACTTCAAAGTCCAGCGGGATAACATACTTAATACCATAGGCGATCTTTACCCTCGCGGCGTCTGCTACTGCCGTTGCGTCACCAGAATCCGTAGGTTGTGTCTTAGTATCGCTGCGAACCTTACGTAAGATAACGCTGCCAATTCCCTGCTCTATTCTTTGTGCGCGGTCAAAGGCCGTTGACCATATGTCCTTATAGGTGGTGTATAAGTCGTACATATTTAAGTCCAAAAGGGATTCCCCGGCAAACCTGATCTTCATCTTAGAGACCAAGTTGCGGCCTGCGTTATTAACGACGTAAGTTTCTAATTTTGTGCTTGGTTGTATTGCTAGGTCAAACCTTAACGCCAAGGTACCAGGAACCAATACTAGGTTATCCGTTAGACGGGGCACGCCTACGTACAAGGTTTCTCCAGGCTTTGCGCTGCTGGGGGTAAAGGTGACCCGGTAAAAGGTGCGTTCTGCCTTTACTCCGCCAACCTGCTTATGTAATACGTTGGGGTTTAACTTTGTGCTTATCATATATAATGGAAGGAACGGATTTTGACCCCCTTACCGAAGAAGGCCAAGTTGATATTAACGACGATGAATATGAGTCCTTGCTTTCCGATGACAAGATAACAGACAGGGCCTTTTTGAAAAGCTAAGGCGTAGGTATGGTAAAAGGGCCCGCAATGCCATGGATTCCTTAAGAAAGAAATGGCGCAATAGAAACCCTGGTAAGACAATGCCAGAATACTTAAGGCTTAATATCTTGAAACCAACGCAAAATGTCGTCGTAAATATCCCTAAGATCGACGCAAGTTCCTACATAGATCGCTTATTACGTTCAACCGTCCCAGAACCACCCAGTTCAACATGGATCTCAGAACTCCAAAAGCAAATGGAAAGCCGAGTTGGAGGCTAATAAAGAGCAGGACGATTTCGAGAGAATCAAGGAAGAATTTCCAAACTGGGATGCAACGAAGGTCCAAGTAATGTACGATACTGAAAACGAATGGGATCGCGAAGTCGTAATAGCTAGGCTAGCAAGAGCCGGCTCAAAGCCATACGTAATTAGGAATATCAATAGTAAATACTATGCAAACAAAAACATCCCTAAGACGCTTAAGGACGCATTAGGAAAGCCTACCTTGCGAAGTCGGTTGGAGGAAAGCGCGGCAGACACTGCAAAGGTGGTCCAAGCATTTAGCTCCTACGTAGATGAAGTCGCCCAAGAACGACAGCAAGTAGAGGAACAACTGCAAGGCAACATAGTAGAGGAACAAGCTGAAGAATTAATGCGAGCCGCTGAAAGATATGAGGAAAAGGAAAACGAATTAAGGTCGGCATTGGAGGAAATTGAAATGCTAAAGCAGGCGATGGATGAGAAAGAAAGTGAGTACATGAAACAATTCAAGCTTGCCGTCGATTCCCATGAAATGGAAGATGAAGACTATAAGGATAGAATTGGTAAATTGATGCGTGAAAGGGATAAAGCCAGATCAAACTTTGACCGCGTAGTGGCAGACATTGGAGACAGAGACGCTGAACTTAGGCGCGTAGGGATATTATTAGAGTACTCGGTAATGCGGGAACGGCAGCTTAACACGGAAATCAACACCAAAGAAGAGCAAATTCGGCAAAGAGACCAGGCCATTGAGGACTTGGAGGGTCAAATACAAAGGCAACGGGAAGTCATCGAGGACCAAAACCGCTCTGACGAGGAAAGGGAAGCGGCTCAAAGGGAATTAGAGGCTCTTCAGGAAAGACTGGTGGAATTGCGTACGCAAAGAGAAGGCTTGGAAAGGGAGTTGGGGCTTACCACCAAGGAAAAAATAAAGAAAGCTCTCATAAAGTATGGCATTATCTTTGTAATTTCGGTTGCTATTTCAAGCGTAATATCAGCTATCCTTTACGCTATTAGGGCAACAGGCGCAGGCGTAAATAAATTAGGCGCTAGCTTAACCGAATTAGGAAAAACGATGGCAGCCTCCTTACCAGGGCTGCTTGGTAGCGTAATTAGCTTGGCGCTTAAGACCGGTGGAGAATTATTAAAGTTCGTAGGTAACAACATCTGGATATTAGTAGTAGCTATTGGGGTGGTCCTCCTGAAGAAGGTGAAGGCTTAATCTTGTCCTTATCATCGGGCGGTGTCCTGCTTTGAGGATAATGAAAGACGGTATTAGCACCGCCCTGGTAATTCGGAACCAACGGCAACACACTCATGGTAGAGATGGGCTTATGACTCCAGGCTGCATTAGCGGGCCTGCGACCTATGCGATTTATCCCAAACTTGCCGTCATCAGAAGTGACTTGCAACTTATCATATTTACAATTGGCTAGCATATGAAAAGTCACTGGCGTTAGGTCTTCAGTGGACTTAGTGTTTGGCTCCATCGAAAAATGGGTAACTTTCCTAGTGTTCGTTGAAGTTCGATAAGGAAGCAGGGGCTTATTATTCTCATCGATAAGCCTAAACCCCACATTTGCATGCGTATTTGCATTAATGCTAATAGTGCAAATGACCAATGCAGTGCCCCCAACTTCAACCCACAGTCCAACGTCATGCCAAGCGCCGTTGTCATATCCTTCTTCATCTAAGCGGTGGGTATAGCGCGTTTCCCTCACGTATGGATTCATATATTTCAAGGATCAAAGATCCTCCTAAAGGCTAACCACCGTCAAAGCGCTGATGGTCATGTGGTTATAGACAGTATTCCTTTAATTGTCTATGCTATTTATGCAAACGCTCCCGGAGTCATCTATGCGCATTTGCAGCTTCACTTTCCCATGACAGTCGGCAACTAGGTGAAAAGCCCAAACGGAAAGATTCTCGGCGCTATTCGTTGGCGGCTCTACTGAGAAATGCGTGGACTCTCTGTTGTTCGTCTTTGCGCGCATGGGCTGTAATGCTCCATTGTCGTCGCAGAAACGAAATCCTATGTTTGCATTACTAACGGCTCCCAAAAAAATACTGCATAAAATTAACTTCTTTCCGGAGTAGTTCAGATCCACGGACATCCCCGTGACATCAACCCAAGATGCCTGGTTGTATTTTTTCTCGCCTGTGTAAGTCGTATAAACACAATCTACTCCAGCTACGTAGGGGTTGTTCATCGCCGTATATAATAGCTCAGACCAATGCTTGCGGTAGCCAAGCCGGTTTTTAGTAAGTTATGGTCATATTCCTCAGGTATCGTAGGCAGGACCTTCTTCTTGATTACGTTCTTTGGTTTCCCTGCAGGATTCTCTACGTGCTCCTTCTTTGGCTTCTCCACGAAATGGGGAATGTTCCTAAGAGTGTCAGAGTTCACGTCATTCACCCCAAACTTCATATCCTTAGTAGCTCGTTGAAGTTTGTTGTTGTAACCCACGACGGAATCGGCGTTGATGACCAAATTACTTGGCATTAGCCAACAACCGGGCGACAAGGCGTAATCTAACCGCACTTTAGATTGCTGCACCGCAAGTTGATACCTTTGAACTGACTTAGAAATCTCGTTCTCGATAACAGCGCTTTCAAAGAGGACAAGGAATACTTGTTGCGTTTCCTGCGACGCACCACTGGCATCTACGATGGGGCTGCGAGTGCTAACCTGTGCTCCTAGAATGCAGTAGACAAAGGCTTCGATGCTTCGATTAATCCTTGCTAAATTCTTTAGTCCAATGCCCTTCGCGGCAAAGAAAGGCGCCCATGGATATCTCTGCTTGCTTTCTATGAAGTAGATCAGATTCCCTTTCGTTCCGCTGCCTCCTAAGTCGGAGAATTCGTAGGAACTGGGATACCCCATACCCGGCGTTTCTATGTTGGCACCGACGTAGGAGGCATACGTATATGTTTCTCCTAAACCATGGGCGGCGCCCTCCTTATTGCGGAAGTCGGGGTCGTGGAAATGGAACTCGTTCTTTAGACGCTCCCATGCTACTTTATCATATTTGTTATCCATTGCGTCGAATATCTCATCACCGGGCAGCGGCGCACCCAACTCCTTTAAAAGACGTCGCATGGTAAAGGCAACGTGAAATCGTAGGAAAGGAATATGGAACATATCCGCGGCTATACCACATCCTTTAGTAGCAGCCCAGACTGCAAATTTCAACTGCTGCGGCCAATACCGCATGTTGGGACCTGATAACCATTCTCTGGATTCTTTCCCTGAGGTATGTTTCATGGCAGTTTCTCTAAAGATGTCTCGGACATTTGTCTTGAAAGTCGTAGGACCCACGGGGATTTCTAAGGAGGTAACCATCTTAGCAAAGTCATCCGCTCCACCTTTGTTGTCGTAAAATGGGTAATCCTCTGTTGTCGGTAATAAATTCTCTGGAAAATTAGGTTGCCTTTTTTTATGCTCGGGTTTTGGTTGTAAAATCTTAGGATGCTTTGGCTCCAAGTCCGCATTGCTGTACATCCTGGAGCCGTTAAAGTAAATCCCATCGGGTCTTCTTTCGAACTTACTAGGGTCTGCATGCGAAAACATCTTCCTAAAGGCCCTCCAGTTGGCATAATCCCTGTTGTCATGATGTGGCTGCTCCTCAATATCATTCCCGAAAGCGTCGTACATTAGTATATATAATGGATGTTATACCATCAGCACCTCCACTGTATCCTGAACTTCCTAAGGATGCCGAAAAATTCAGACTTAACAAAGCAAACTTGATACTGGCTTACTTGGAAGGGCAGACAAAACACTACTAAAAAGTCCGAAAAAAGTACGTCAGAGCCCGGAGTACGCTACATAAGATTTAGCAGCAGTAAGGCGGACTCGCGGAGCGTCGGCTTTTCACCTGGAATTATGCGGGTATTACTGGGGCCTGGGACCCCCTTGCGCGATCCGGCGACATCGGCGAGGAGCGCCTTACTGCTGCTGTGTTTGCGAAGATATTTAGATCCTATCGAATATCTTGTAGGGTCGCAAACGAAGGTTAAAATATTTCCTAGATATAGATGGACAACATCACAAGCATTCGAAATAAAACTGTACGTAGGTTACGAACTCAGGTGTTGGATCGTTTGGATGCTGACTTCGCCTTCACGACATTTGCAGAGGGAGATACGTATGAAACTATGAATGAGGAAAGAGCCGAAAGGATAATCGACTTAATGCCGGAAGGCGACTACCGTCTTGAATTAACGTTCATAAAGTATTTAGATGGCGATTGGGTAATAGAAAGAGGCCGTAATCCTATCCGGGCGTCAGGTAAGCAGAACCTGTTTGTATTAAACAAGGATACAGGACCTGGTGCGATGGTGGGTATAGACGCGTTATTCTACGAAGTTGCCTATCCTGTTACTGTAGTTATCTACGGCGCGTATAAGATTGAAGAGCCAGACGTTAGGAGACTCAGGCCGATGAGACATCCCGGTAACTGCGTTGGGAAGTTGGTGAGGGAGTTCTTTGAGGATTCTTCCCGTGGTGGTAAGTTAACCCCAAAGAGAAAAGAAGCCATAAGAAAATGGGAAAACTCCACCTATTATAAGAGTGTATAGAATGACATCGTTTCGACAACCATTTTCGACAACCTTTTCTACTCCTGCACGGGTATTCCTGGTAGACACATTTTTGCACTATAGAGTATTTTTTTGTGTCCACTGCGCTGGTAGCAAGCACCAGGAATGTCCGTAGAACGCCTCTCCTTTTTGCAAGGGGACCCAAATTGTCCCCCTTCTACCTTGCAAGGGCTGCGAAACGCCTCTCTTAGTAGCCAAAAACCTTCTGCCCTCTATATATACATGGAAGGCCAAAAGAGCATTTCGACAATGTTGCAGGAGATGGGTATACGTGCAAAGAGTAGACTGCTAGCACATTTGCTGCTGGACAATGCCCACGATGGAAACCTTTTGTCCGACATATCCCAATGCAAGTATTTGGAAGGAAACGAAGGACCAACCAACCTACAACCTCTTTCTGGGCTGCCACCCTTTGTGGACGACGTATTTGTCTATGGTTTCGTGGCAGAAGAGAATTTGTACGGAAAGAAGCTACTATGTAGAAATGCAAAGGCAATAGTATCGAAAATATCCACTGCAGACACGGAGACATTTGGTATGTTTTTGCCAACTAGTTTGGTACACACCTGCAAAAATGGAAACATAGTACGGAACATCGCCAAGATAGATTCCGGATACAGATGGAGTAGCATACATGGCGTAGAGCCTACTGGATATTTCGTAGCCAAAGTAGATACCTCCGAGCTTCCTATAGAAGTGGTAGAGGAGAAGATTTCCACGTTTGGATCCCTACTACGTGCCCATGGATATGGAATATACTCCATAGACTACACGCAAGACTTCTCCGGAACTTTGGATAGAGTCGCATTGGTGCGTCGCTTGCAGGAGTTGGGATACGTACTACAGCATAGTAGCGGTTGGCGCAATGGTACGATATTGGAAAATACACATACTGTAGGAGAACACGTATGTACTTGGATGGAAGACGGAAAGAGGACAAAAATATACAACAAAATAGTCTCCAACTTCGAAGCCGGAGAAGTGCAAAACCCAATAGGTGCAAAGCTTGCAGAGTATGTAGACTGTCCAAACGAGCATCTTAGGAAGACATTCCTGCACCCAGACGTGCAAGCGAGAGGATGCACAAGGGTAGAAATATCCATCTACGGCAAAGGCTTCTCCACATCCCACACCAATGCCATCTCAGAAACAATAGAACCCCTGCAAGACATATTCGTAGTGCAGCCGCCCAAGAACATGTGGCTTGCCCTTGCAAAGTGCTTGGATAGGTGTCTTTGCATTTGCTGCGAGGAGACAAAAGAAATATTCCTTGCGTGGTACTGCAATTTGGCAACTGGACGCATAGCTGGCGTACGAGTGCGTGGCAACGAGAAGTGGGAAGAGTGCATACTTTGGAATATAGCAGAGTTTGGTTTTCGTAGGTGTCCCATCTTTCGTGTCGATGTGCTTGGGATGGAACCCGTGGAGATAGCTCCTTTGCGGTGCTACACGAAAGACTCTCCTACGATATTGGCAGAGTCCAATATGCCTACGCGCGTGCACAAAGACCCGCCTACGATCGCAGAGATGCTGCCCACCACAGAGCACGTAGAATGGATATGGCGCACCAAGAAGGCGCAAAGGCTAGGAGTGGAAAAGAGCCCCTTTGGCATACTGGAAGTACCCAGCGACCGTCGGATATCCTTCCTGTCCAAGAAAAGACGCATGCTACTGTTGGAGGACATAGCAGATAGCCTGGAAGGCGACGAGTGGGTAGAGGCTACGAAGATATACCATTCCGAGCTACTGGAAAGAAAGAACAACATCCTGCAAAAGAAGGAAGAGGACAGGAAGGCCTTGGAAGAAGCATTGGAAAAGCATAGGAAAGTCGTAGAAAGAATGGAAAGAGGAAAAGACAATCTGCGGAAGTTGTTCTTTGGCGAACTGGGGGATTCCGCGCCGCGCAGGGCCAAGGTGCACAGAATGCAAGAAATACCTCCAGGAGACTACAAGATACTGGGATACATAGTACCAAGGCAAATAGATCCTACTTGGCCAGCAAGAGGACACCGCGTAGCATTGCGAAAAGGTAGAGAGACCTGCATTGTATGGGCTACGGAAGCAATCCTAGAGGCCTGCAAAGCGCCGGAAAGTTCGAAGAACAGTACAAAATACACACCGCCATACCCCAGGAAGAGGTATTGGTAGAATGGCACAATGGTGTCGCCTCTGCCTTCGTACCCGAAGGACCGGGGTTGGATACGTACCACGAGTTGGTTTCCAAACTACGTACTAGCGTATCCAAATATCCTGGCAGGCTGCTACAAGTAGATGCACCGCCCAACAAGGAGTGTGTGCAGGCCTTGCATATGCAGGAAGGTGAATACCAATGCTGGCAATATGCAAAGACTTCGTATAGAAAGAAGGAAAGGACAATACTATTCCTGTCGGAGAAGTGCCCAGAGTGCGTATTGGAGGGCTGCACCGCCGAACATACTACTACCCCTGTTTGGGGCCACTTCCTAGAAAAAGAAGCACAAAAGATAGGCTGGGAGAATGCCCCGCCATTGTATTGCAAGATAGGCAGGGAAAAGACTACTGCTAGCAAAAGAAAGGATAGAATAGTACATCTCTCTATTCCGGAATCCTAGGCCAGCAAAAGGGTGTACGTCTCTACTCCATCTCCGGAATCCTAGACTTTCTCTGCGGCTCCGCCGCATGTCTGTAGTAGACAACTTTGGGTGGTTGCATGCGCGCCCAAACAATGGCAGCTATGCCTACGACTGCAAATAGCACATTGCCGGCTATTTGCCAGTCTATCGTTTTGTTCACTCCTTCTACTTCGTCGGACAAGTCCTCTACCGCATTTTCCAACTCGGGATCTATTTCCACATCTTTTTGGTCCATTCTGGCTAGCAATTCCTCCTTTGCGTCCCGCAGTTCTTCTCTAGCTTTTTGGAGATCGTCCAGGACTATAGCAAAGGAATCCTGCACTTCTAGGAAATGTTTCTGCAAATCCGTAGTAGGCGGCTTTTCGGGAATTGCTACCTCCACGCCGTTCTCTCGCTCTATCCTGCGTATCTTTGGTATACCTATGCCGTACTTTTTGGCCACCTTCTGCAGCCCTACGCCATTTCGTCTATCTTCCAACAATCCTGCGATTTCTTCCTCGGATAGAATTTTGGGTGTTGCCATATATATCTAGGAATACGGGTTTGCTATGCCTAGATAGCTATGGATCCATAGGGGTATTCCGTGGGTCCATAGGTATATAGATGTATCTCTACATAGCCATAGGCATAGCTAGCTACATGCTAGGAAAACAAAGGACAACGCAAATACTTCTGGAGATCTTGGAAGGTCTCTACAGGGCGCAAAAGACTTTGCAGGGAGTTCGCATACCGGGCTACGTAGCCACTCTGGCACAGCTACCGCGGCGTAGATAGTAGAAGGGGAACGAATCGTTCCTCTTTTCCTGCATAGTAGGGTGTCGCGACCTTGCTACGAGGGCACTGTTTCGGCTTGCTACCAAGAGAGGTGTTTCGCCTCCCTTGTTACAAGGGACTCGTTTTGGGGCCCATACAAAAAAGGAGAGGCAATTCGCCCCACGGTATATTCCTGGTGCTTGCTACCAGCGCAGTGGACACAAAAAAATGTGTCTACGAGAGTAGAAAAGGTTGTCGAAAATGGTTGTCGAAACGATGTCATTCTATACACTCTTATAATAGGTGGAGTTTTCCCATTTTCTTATGGCTTCTTTTCTCTTTGGGGTTAACTTACCACCACGGGAAGAATCCTCAAAGAACTCCCTCACCAACTTCCCAACGCAGTTACCGGGATGTCTCATCGGCCTGAGTCTCCTAACGTCTGGCTCTTCAATCTTATACGCGCCGTAGATAACTACAGTAACAGGATAGGCAACTTCGTAGAATAACGCGTCTATACCCACCATCGCACCAGGTCCTGTATCCTTGTTTAATACAAACAGGTTCTGCTTACCTGACGCCCGGATAGGATTACGGCCTCTTTCTATTACCCAATCGCCATCTAAATACTTTATGAACGTTAATTCAAGACGGTAGTCGCCTTCCGGCATTAAGTCGATTATCCTTTCGGCTCTTTCCTCATTCATAGTTTCATACGTATCTCCCTCTGCAAATGTCGTGAAGGCGAAGTCAGCATCCAAACGATCCAACACCTGAGTTCGTAACCTACGTACAGTTTTATTTCGAATGCTTGTGATGTTGTCCATCTATATCTAGGAAATATTTTAACCTTCGTTTGCGACCCTACAAGATATTCGATAGGATCTAAATATCTTCGCAAACACAGCAGCAGTAAGGCGCTCCTCGCCGATGTCGCCGGATCGCGCAAGGGGGTCCCAGGCCCCAGTAATACCCGCATAATTCCAGGTGAAAAGCCGACGCTCCGCGAGTCCGCCTTACTGCTGCTGATTTCGATAACTTCAGGATCCATATCCGTTATGTTAACGGGCTCCGGCGTTGCTACTTCGGTTACTGGACCGGGAATAATTGTTGGAGTTCCTTTGGCCGGCGTTGGGGCAGCCTGTGGTATTGTTTCGGCTGTTGCTACGGGTATTATGAAACAGTTGTCAAGCAAAATATCCAAGCATGACACGACAATAGCTCTGTCTAGGGCCAAAGTAAATACAATTACCGATCTTGTCTCAAAGGCTTTGCGTGACAGAAAGATAGACGACGTAGAATTTTCGCTTATCTTAGCCGAAGAGGAAAAGTACGAGAAATTAAAGTCGGACATAAGGAACAAAAAAACAGTCGTAAAAGATCTTTCCGAGGAATCTCGCAAAAAGATCTACCAAGAAGCGAAAGAAGAGCTTCAAAGAAAACTCGCTCAGTAAATATTTGCTTTGAAAAGAGCGTGACAGGATTCTATTTACATATTGAACGACAGTCTAGAAAATATGCAAATTAGAATGCAAGACATAAATATAATAATTTTCACATACGTAAGCGTCCTGTGTGTCTGGCGTTCGCTTGTGATCGTGGACTTTGGATCTGGGGAGGCCCAGAGTCCCGAGTTCAAGCCTTGCTGCAGACACATTTGGACCGGTTGCTGTGAGTGAAAAAAAAAGCCTCCCCCACTTACAGCAACCGTAAAAAAAAAATAAAAAATGCAATTCAAGAAAAATATATGTGTGTACTATAGGGCCTCTGGCGCGGGATGAAATAAGCCTCGTAAGCCCAAAATGTAAAAAAACCCACTGGGGATAGCTTGGTGTTCTGCGCGATGCGTTCCCCAGTGGGGTTTCTGGCAACGCCAGTTTTGCATTTTTATCTTCTTGGAATCCATCCTAACAGGGGGTGGTTGGGGTTTATTTTGTAAAATATTTCATAGATTACGTTAGGGTAATAAGGAATATCCTTATCCAACCGACAAAACAACCACTCGGCTTTTGTCATATCAGAAACCTCAGGAATAGAGTCGCCGGTAATTTCAGACAAAAGATAGGGAATAGCTTTGTAATATTTCCCTAGTTTTAATTTTTTCAATGTCTTCCTTAAGCTTTGTGGGGTTGGCTCTTCTAAGTGGTCTATGATTTTCTTCTTTACTTCGTTGTCTAAATATACCGGTCGATAACCTTGGATATGACTCATCCAGTCCCTAAAGTATTTTATTCTCTTATAAGGTGTTTTCTTACGACCTCCATTGGCGTAATATTGCTCTTTGGTAGCACAAGGTACGGCATTACGAATATTCTTACCACACTCGTAACACTGTGCTGACGTGTCGTCTTCTATTTGCATTTTCTTACCACAACAAATATACTTATTTGGCTTAGTAGGTACAAACTTGGGTTTCAAGCACTTTACACAGAAATCATAAACCAACTCTTTACATTCATGCATCGTATATAGAACGAATATCTTTGCAAACACAGCAGCAGTTAAAAGAGTATATTTTTACCCATTGTTTCGGCAACCATTTTCGGCTACCTTTTCTACTCTCGTAAACACAGCAGCAGTAAGGGAATTATCGCGCCGCTCGGGTAATACCCGCTGCCGACGCATAGGGTTTGGCGCGGGTAATACCCGTGTCTCCCGGTACCCCCTCCGCGAGTCCCCCTTACTGCTGCTTCATTGACATTGTCCTCACTGTCATGTAAACCAACTTCAATATGGGCATCAGTATTTGAATTGGTGTCCTGCTCTTCGGGATAAAGGTGAGAGAAGACTTCATCCGCTATCTTTGTTCGTAAATTTGTGAGCAGTCTACTAGCAGCTGCATTTGTGAGGTGATTTGCAACTATTTGAGCGACACACTTTGCTTCTATTCCGCCTTTCACCGAAGCAATGTTTTCGACAGCAATGAATAGTTCGGGGACCTTGATGGATGGAGGGTAAGAAAAGAAGTTGGGGAGTTCAGCATCTATTGGATTTGATATACAAATACTGTATACTCGCTTAATATTGGCATCATATCGCTGCTGTCTTCTCTTTTTTGTTTTCCTCTTATTTTCTTTCTTCTTTCTCTTCTCTGAGGTAAACTTCTGTGCAGAGCCTTTCAAAATCCGTTTGCAGTCGTCTAGCAGCCGCTGTAATGCTTCTTTGTGTTCAGTCACATTAGCAATTACTTTTTCAATGCCCGCTTTTCGTTTTGCATTAAATTCATGTTGGAATGTGCTCCCTTCCTTTAGGTTTCTCCCATTTGTGCTGAACAATGTGTTGTCATGTTTTATAATTTCGTCAAGTGTGTCATTGAGCTTGTTTATAATGATAGAATGTTCATCAATGGCGTGGTTTATTTGTCTTCCGTCACCTGGTTTCACAGTGTAATTCGGTTGCAAAATCTTGCTGTACCTGTTTGAGCAGCTGTCAACCTTCTGGAAAAGTTTCTCTTCCTTTTTCAGAAGATCAAACTGTCGCGAACGTTCTGATGTGAATCTCTTCCTAAATTCCTGGTCACTCTCTACTTTCTTTTTCATTTTTTCATGTGCCTCTGGCGTTATCTGCATGTAGTATTGTGCTCTTTTTCCCTGAGGATTCACTATGTATCCCAAGCTGGTTTTTTAAAGATTGTTTGGAAAACTGGAGATTCTTGAAGGATTCTGAAAATGGTAAAAATAAGAAATATTCATAGTGAATTTTATAGAATAACTTCTATAAACTTATCAGATCGCCGATTTTAGAAAAATGTGTATTTGAATGATCTCGTACCCAAAGCCTGCGTTTCTTCTAGCCTGCAGCGAAGAACAAGGGCTCTGGCATAATCCATATTTTGGAGCATGCGCAATTTTCGAAAAGTTATATATTACCATTCAAAAAAATCAAAGTAAATATTAAATCAAAGAAAAAAAAAACAAAGTAAAAATCCTAGTATAAAAAATCGGGGAAAAAATATTTTTGATTTTTGGCAAGTCTTTGAACGCGTGCGCTGCTATGCCGGAAGTCCAAGAAATCCTGGTCTCAAAATATGGATTATGCCAGAGCCCTCGTTCTTCGCCGCAGGCCAGAAGAAACGCAGGGTCTGGGAACGAGATTGGTATTTAAATAGCTTACGTATAGCCTGTGCGCATGCGCAACATGTATTCAATCATTTTAAAATTAAAAAACACAGAAGTGCGCTTGTATCTAATTATAGTATTTTTCGTTTAAAACGTCTTTATCAAATGCACATATTTACAACGTGAATTCATGTATTGTTAAAAATACTAATGGTCTTCTAACCTCAGTTTCGTTGCACTCCGTGTAATTGACTTTTTCCACCTCTTTTTCCTCATTGACATGCAACAATTTGTGTGTGTGTGTTTTTAGAGTTCCTTTGGCGTGCCAGGTGCACCAACAGGGTTCACAAAATTCTGATTGATAGATAACAATAAAAAAATGTGCAAATACAATGATATCTGAAAGTCTATTTATTTGTACCATAAACTTGATAATTTATTTTTCAACTTTTCCCACATTTGACGTTACAAATGCTGGCAAATTGTTTTCTTTTTGATTTAGAGGTTTAAACAAATTAAAAGATGAATTGTCGCAAAGTTCATTTTTTTCAACAGTCGACAGTAGAAGTTGTTGGGGACCGGAACGTAAATAACCCTGCTTGCAGTACAGTATCAAATATTAAACTTACTCATGCTACAGATATCACAAAAAGCATTGGATTCAACCTCCTCACAAGATTCGCAAGTGAAGGATGATACATCAATATTTCTTAAGCTGTGGTCTTTTAGCTTTCCCTGTATAATGCAAGAAATAGTATCATTTAATAGATTTTCAATAACATATTGATATCGCTTTTAATTTAATATACTGCGCGTCACTCTGCAGACAGTGAGTACATTTAATGCGGTAAACTATAGACGACTTTCAAAACTCAGTTTTTTCAGACAGGGAAAATAAAGCCTTTTTACCGAGAAACTATCAATGCTATTTGAGAAAAAAACTTCATGAAACTATTTCCAGAAAAGTTTGTAGAATTTGACTGAATATCAAAGAAGTTATGAGAAATCGAAAATAGAGAGTTTTGAAGGTATTTATCACTGGAGGCCTAGGTTGTCTCATTTTGTAGCAACCAGTTATGAAAGTCGTGTATATTATAGTGTGCTTGCCTTGCATTTATAGTTAGCCGGTTGTGCTACATCAAATTGTAAATAAATCCCAGTGATCAGTGTAAGATGTAATTATTCTAGCTTTATCGGACTATCTCAGCTGTCAATACATTAAAATGTCAGATTTCCTCAGATTTAGATTAATTTACCTTGGAATGGAACCTTTCAGCACAAGAGTCACAGTAGTTTAGTTCACATTCATCACAATGAAGTCTTGATTCTGATTCTTCACACTGCTCGCAAAGTCTATATTTTGTGTTATATTTAAAGAATAAGAAAAAGGGTCAGTATCGAAAAAGCCTGCAATACAATCATTTAAGCTGGACATGCATATATAAAAAACGTGCATTCATGACAAGTATTACCTTGAAATCCGATCTTCCATGGTACTGTAAATTGAAGATTGAAATAGGTTTTCCAGCCATAAACATGAGAGGTATTTTCATACAAAAATTCTACAAACTTTCAATGAATGAACGATAAAAAGCTCCGTCTCTGTCAGAGTTGACCTGTTCGTTGACCCGTATCGAGCTGTTGACGTGTGGAACTGCTTTCCAGGTTCTACAGTAATAAATCATTCATTGTAGATCCGGAATATAGGAGAATCACATTACATAGGCATAAACAATGGCGGGTCAACATCTTAACGTACTTCCAAAAGAAAAGCTGATGCAAGACAATGTTATAAAAGTTTCCTGGGAGGAAAGAAGATCAAAAATTCGAAAGTGTACCACGTTCGATGAAAAGATCCGTGTTTCAATGCAAAGTATGGATCAAGATGATGTTTATCGCAAACTTGAAGGTCTTTTAACGCTTGTCAAAGCGGAAACCAAAAGAGCTATTTACTCTGGATTGCTCTACGTTCTCCAAGAATTAACATCAAAGGACGAAGTATCTGGTAGAAGGAAAGCCGTTATGACATTTAAAGAAGGATATGAATTGTACTGTAGTGGATTTGGACCACAACTTGCTAGTCCTGATCAACGTAACTTCAGAGATAATCTTCTTTCTGACAATTTTGGTTTGCCGGTCGTCATATTCATGTGGAATAACGTCAACTACATTGCGATTTCAAACTCTAGCGGATGTGACATTGTAAGGTTGCTTCTCATTTTTTTAAACGACGAAGAAGAAAAGGAAAGGCGGTTTCATCTCGATGCCAAATCAATGAAGACAATAATAAATTCCATGGAAACTGAATATGATAAGTCTGTCATTCGTGCTCTTGTGGCAGCAACATCCTCAAGAAGTGAAATCTACGATCTAGGCTTAAAGCCTCAAACTGCTGTATCTTCGCTTGAAAGAATTGTCAACATTTCGACCGAAGTTGAAAATGCACTCATGGCTGGGAAAGACATGACTCGTCTTGCATTGAGTGAAAAGATTGACAAAAAGAAGAAGGAACTTGACTGTTTAAAAGAGTCACGAAAAGTTAAGCAAAACTCGCGCTGATAGTAGACACCTGGGAAGTATTTCTGAGAAGATAACAATCTGTAATGAAAGTGTTAAAGGCCTACAAGAGGTACTAGAAGGCAGCAATCCCTATGCAAAGCAGAAATTTAATGCAGCAGCAACAAGGAGATCACAACAACTGATAGAAGAGAATAGACTTAGGAATAGAGCATCAGGTGCAGGTGCTAAGAGAAAACTAGATGATATTGATGAAGAATTGATTGCCAAGGCTATCGAGCAGAAAACCACTGCGCATGGTAGAAGACACGATATGGTGCTGTACTATCATAAGCGGTTGAAGAGAGATGACTTGTTGAGTGTTGCGAATTATCATCTTCTTCAACGTGGCAAAGAGATGATCAAGTCTGCTACAACTGTTTATAACAGAGCAAAGCCTAAAAGAGTGGGGTCGTTACAAGCAAGAAAGCATATAGGGAAAGGACTTTTCTGCTCAAAAAAACCTCCTAAAACTGAGAACTCCGAGAATATTCTCACCCACCACCAAAGGAAGCATGTTGAGCTTGCAAAGCTACATCTCTTTTCTAAAGCAGAAGATCAAAAATGGGCAGTAGATGTCAGTGCTGATGATAAAGCTTATATTCGTCCAGAAACATCAGTTGGAATGCAGGGAACAAAGCACCAGAGTCTGTTACAGCCAACAGAGGAAAGTGGATTAGAGATAAGAGCCCTTCCAAGTTATGATTTTTGTGATTCACGTCTGTATGTAACACCGTCAGCCTACCGAATTATGTCGCATGAAGTCAAAGAGATAAATGGCAAAGAGAGATCTGTACTTAAAGATGATGAGTCACTTGTGACAGTTCGCCCAAAATACTACATAGGAAGTACTGGTAGCGTCTGGGCATCAGAACATGTATATCTGCGCTGGAATCATCCTAAGTTGTATGAAGTAGAAGGTTCTGATTACAATCATGTTCTTAGAACATTTTGTGCCATGGTAAGAGATACCCTATGGTATTTCATTGATACAACTGAAGAAGGGGATGTATTATGTGTGCAGAATACAGTGGAGTGTCCGTTTCGTGCATATGAAAGGCATAGATTGCATAAGGCATTGAGCACCATCGTTGACGCTCAGAGCAAGTGGAACCTATCACGAGCAACAGTCAAGCCAAACGAAGTTGCCATTGGCAATGAAATCTCTGATTTGCTGTCAGAAGTCACAACAGACCTAGAAATTTTAAGAGACTGTATATCAGGTACAACAGAAGCTGGAGAACAACTATGGCAGAAATATGAGCCTTGTACAAACAAAGTTGAAAAATTCATGATGGAAATGGCATCAGGTAACCTTCCAAGTACCCCCAAACCACGATTTCGTATGCGCACAGCCAAAGGACCTGGTGTTTCGATTACAAATTTCGAGGTGAAGTTCCGAGATGCAGAACTGGCTAGGCTGTTCAATCTTGACTGGCAGATGAGGATTCATCTAGCAGTAAATTATCCATGTCCTGCTGAAATAACTAATGCTTGTATAGGAGATGCAGTATCAGATGGAGGTTTCCTTCCTTTTAATAAATTCCAGCCACACCAAGAAATCAGCGAAAGTGATTTGGAGAATATAACATCAGAAGAAATCAAAGCTCGTGAAGAAGAATGTGTTGAGCGTAATGTTTGGTACTGTTGCCAAGAGGTTTGTGACAGAATTGATGAATCCCCAGGACCCCATGGATACATGTCAGCTCATGTGACTCCAAGACCAGAATGTCAGTTCTTCTATAATACAAAATATCTCATGGAATACCACACAGCTGGATCGAAATCCGAATTGGTACCTGGGCACTGCTACTTTAGAAAAGTAGAGCTGTTCATTGAAAATCATTACGAGGATGGGGATAACTACAGGGAGTTCATTAAATGTTCAGACCTGCAGCAGCGTTCAACTTGCCAAACATGGGTCGGACCGTCAATCACCAAATGTCCAAGACCATACCCAGACTGGTCAGCCCTTCCAGATTACCACTATGTATCTTATAGCGAGACCCCAATTAAGAACAGAGATGTGGATGCCTGGCAACCAAGGACACAACTGATAAAGTGGTTTGAAGACAAGAAAGTAGTGACAGCAGACCCTGACAGTGTTGCCACATTCGCAGATAAACTGATCGTCAAGCCAAAATTGGTGTTTGACTACCTTCAACACCTAGAAATTAAAGAATACAGAAAAGAAAAAAAGAAAGCAAGAAAAGGCAGAAGCAAAACAAAAAGCTCAAGACAAAGAATACTGTAATTACGATTGGGACCAGCTAGTCCAGAATGTCGATGATCTTAAAAAGCTACGAGTGGCAGAGCTAAATAAATATTTGCTCCACCATGATCTTAACGACCACTTGAAGAAGAGGAAAGACGAGAAAGTGTTGGTTATTCAAAACCATCACCTACGCACAGAAAGTGAACCGGCCAGTAGCAGGATACATACCGAGGATGAAGACACAGATGCAGAAGAAGAAGAATCCGAATATGAAGATGTTGATCAAGATGATAATGATGAAGATGATAATGACGAAGTCGATGACTTAATTCTTGCAGTCATTGGCAATGACGATGACAAAGCATCCCCCAATGTTTCACGTTCTGGCAGAAAAATAGTGAATAGAAATGAATTGGATTATTTTTACTTTTAAAAACAATTTCAACAAATTAAACAATTTACCTTTTTTTGTATTGCTTGATGATATAAAGTCATCCCTGTGTATTGCCTACATTCCTGGCCAAAGGCTGCAGACCACCTGATATTCTCAAGAATGATTTAGAACTCAAAGACAAAGAAACAAAAACATTATATAAAGAACAATAGAATGACTCAACAGACTGGGACTACGATACTCTAACCGCTCGTGAACTGATTTAAGCGACGTCTGACGTTCATAATTACGACAACCGGTAAGAAACTTTATACTTATACCCTTCGACTATCTTTAACGAAAGTAGATAATGTAAACATGAACAATAAGATAATTCCAATAAGTCTGTCATATCCCCATCGGTGTGTTGGACAAAGTGTAAAAATTCAAAGTAGACAGCTGTTGTAGACAATAGGGACGTCAACTGGAAATGCAACACCATATATTTATCTGAAGTATGGAATCTAACAACAAAAAGTATGCGGAGATATCATAGTACTGAGGAGACAATGATCGATCAATTAGATGTTAACCCTATTACAATGGCAGCCTTGAAATGTATATACTTTAGAATGTGAGTACTCCCTGTTACTTTGATTATCAATGTAACGTTACAATTACAGAACTCACTGAAATGTACACACACATATATATGTATTTTTGAGGAATTGGTAGAGGGGGGGGGGGGGGGGGCATCTCAATGAAATATGAACGAGAGGGTGGGCCATACAAAAAATTTGTACCAAACTAGGCGGGCCATACATTTTTTTCTGAGAAAGCTCCAAAATCCACCAGCCCCCCCCCCCCCCTCCCCCCTCCCGATAAAAAATGAACGGTCCCTTAGTACTTGCACTAAACGCATGAGAGAATTAATTGTTGCTAACAGCACTAATATCTACGCAGACAAAACAAAAACAAAATAGCGTAACTTAGCAATATTTTGTACTAATTTATGTTTATAGGTTTAGTGCTAGGATGTGTTAACACCCTTATTCATACCATTTATGGTATCTAACAGGTGCCAGTATAAGATCAGAAATGCCAATGCAAACTGGGGAACCAAGGCTACTGAGACAGGTCTCTCTATTAATCAATCACAGTTTGCATTGGCATTTCTGCTTTTATACTGGCACCTGTTAGATACCATAAATGGTATGAATAAGGGTGTTAACACATCCTAGCACCAAACCTATGGTATAAATAAGACAGTCCTTTGTTTACCTTTAATTAGATAAATCATTTTATTTATTTATTTACAAGAAACTAACTTTGCTCTCTTAAATCACCTTAGTTGCTTTAAATTGCCCTTAAAATACCCAAAATGTCATCATGTTTTCTTCTTAAATCGCCTTAAGTCGCCCTAAAAAATTACCCAAAATTCCATCATATTTTCTTAAATCGCCTTAAGTCGCCTTAAGTTGCTTTAAATTACGGCGACTTAAGGACCCGGGGTAGGCCTAAAGAAGATTGTAATGGCGTTGCGACACAATTTGTACGGAGCATTGCAGCGTGTCACCTCCCGTGCAATGTGAAAAATGTTGCGAGACAAGTTGCAGCAATAGCTGCGAAAAGAAGAAATCGTTTATGGTAGAATCCAACTAATTCAGAGCGGATTTTACAATTTTTCTTCTTTGTCGCTTGATTATGGATATGCCAAAAATTCAAGGCAATTTAATGAATGGTGTTTTTTCTACGGCCCAATGTTTTATATACATCAAAGTTAAGGTTAATTTTAGGGCCATCATTATATCTTTTTTCTGCCCCAACGTTTCCCTTCAAATTTGCACACAAGTTGCATTTCCTAACTGAAGATGATAAGATTCTGAAAAAGTCAGAACAATCATACGAGAGGATGTCGAGAAAAAAGCCAAAAACTAAAAATATCATTGTTTGAATTTCCATTATTATAAGCCAGCCACGGAAAAAATATAAAAATAAAGTACACTGATAGATTTAAGGATAATTAAGGTACAAAATACCAAAAAATCAGTGAAATTGGTGCAATGGTTTTGCGAAACAACCGAGTAAGAAAAACTGTAAAATACGCTCTGAATTAGTTGGATTCCACCTTGTACGGTAACGATTGCCTCTCCATTGGATCGTGTTTTTGCTTAGAGGGTTTTTTCCTCCGGGTACTCCGGTTTTTCCCTCTAAATTTGCACACATTTCATCAGTTGGTGGAAATTGGAAAATTGGCAATTTTCTATAGGTCATGCAATAATTTTGCTTATTATATGGCAAGGTAGTTTCACGCGCTATGATTGGTCAATTTGTGTACCATAGCTTACAGTACTTACCGAACATCAAACGTCTTTCCTAGCCTTGCCATATAATAAATATCTTATTAACCTCGTTTGCTCGGTCCCTACCGTAAGTTGTGGTCCTCGTTTTTTTCTACTTTTTTGTAGCCTCCGCACTACGCGCTTGGGCCATAAGGTGTTGAAGAAATATCGGTCCATAACTTACGTTAAGGACCTCGCACTCGACTAATAAGAGCTATATAACCAATAATTTAGCCAAACGATTACGAGGACCTTGGTTCACAAAAATAGTCGTATTAAAAACATTATAAAGCCACCGGCATTTAAGCACACACAAAAATCCTTTCAGGAAGACCTCGTAAAAGGAGGGTCTGGTTCGATTCCAGCTGGGGAACTCGTGTGCAAATACAAACAAATATGATTATCACAACGACAACTACAAAAACTGGGATAGCCAAGCACAAGAAATGACACTCGATATAGTTTGACGTTTGCAGCATTAGCAAAGCACAATTCAGCTATTTTCACTAGCCATCCTTGGGCAAACCCTGCAGCATTCTAACCTGTTTTATGAAAAGGTAACCCACCCCCCACACATCCCCCCTAACATGGGCTTGCTTAGGTGGTCAGAATTTCACACTGGAATGCTTTGCAAGTGAAAGGTCAATTCCTGTTTTGGCGCCTTGTGCACACCCCTAGCTCCGCCCCTCCTTCCCTAAATTTTTACTGATTCCAAAAGTAGTCAGTCACCTTAAGTACTTTTTTTAAATATTCATGACAATTTTATAACCCCAGATTAATCAGTAGTTCCCGTCAACTGAAAGAATCGGTGTGGAAATAATTGTTTCCCTTTAGCTTCACTGGAAGTGAAAGACGGTATTGCTTGTATAAGTGCCAAGGTTTTGTCCTGTGAAAGGCCGGCTTGATCTCCTTGACCCTCTGTAGAGCTTGCCCTGTAAGATAATTTATATGAAAAAGGCAACATTAGCTTTATGGTATCCGCCAGCAGTAAACAAAACACAAGACGCGTTCATAGTTTCACTAAAAGCATGTTTAAATTTATTAACTTTTATTTTGAAACAGTATTTGACAAAGTCGAAGGAAAAAAATAGAAATCGTATAGTTCAAAGTACTTCAAGAAATGGGGATGACAATAAAAGGCAAACTATTTTTTTCCCCAAAAAGAATGGGGTAAACTTAGGCGATATAGGGAGACATAAGACAATCTAAGACAATCTAATGTGAGATACGGACTCAGAGTAGGCCTTACCGCCACCTGGTTAGCTCAGTTGGTAAGAGCGTCGGTCTGTTGTGCGGGAGGTCGTGGTTCAAGCCTCGGCCGGACCAACATGTACACTCAGGGTCTTAAAATAACTGAGGAGAAGGTGCTGCCTTTGTAATTATATCTGCAAATGGTTAGACCTTCAAGTCTTCTCCGATAAGGACTTAAAAACCGTAGGCCCTGTCTCTCAACCCTTCCTAACCTACAGTAAATGGGGGACATAAAAGAACCACTGAGGACGTAAAAAGAAACCCTGGCAGTGACCACCCTCAGTGCCTACACTTCATACTAACCATCTCTCATGCTTGTAAATTGCATAAAAAGCAATCTGTCATTCACAACTCCATGTAAAGCGCATTTGATTATATCCAATTAGAAAAGGGCGCTTTATAAATCATAATCATCATCATCATCATCTTACTTCAAGTAGGTCGTTCGGCCGAAGGCTGTCATATTAACTCATCACTAGTAGATGAGCATGCGTCAAGTGCTTGCTCAGTCAGTGGGATAAGAGGGACCTGGCACATAAAATCGCGGTACCATAGCAACCCTGTCACAACTCACCGTGCACCTGTCACACTGAAGGTCTGGTCAGTGAAATACTTACCTACTATATATACCTATCATAAGGAGGAAGGGTGGGAAATCCAAATAGCGTCTAGCGTATCGAAATGCATGCGATTGTTCGCCAAAGGTCATGCTAGCGTGATTACATGGAAAGAGGTTAGTTGAGCTTGAGCCTGGAGGACAAACTAACAAACTAACAATCGCGTGTGATCGAGTTGACCCATTTACCGATATTCATTGAAACACATTTAAACGTCACAGGAAGCCCGGCATGAAACTTGAAACTGAGAGACTGGGAAGCCTGTGACGTAGCCACGGGTAAGAGAGCACCCCCACAGTCGGTCGAAGCCATCTTATTTGATATCCAAGGAATTAATTTACGAAACATTTATGCTTACTGTAACAATTCTTCGGAGGTTTCCCATAGTTTTTTTAGTTTGTGTACATCGTCGACCATTTCCTTGCTCAAAACATTCTCCTCTTTCAAATATTCTGTAGCTTGTTGGATCTTTTGACTGCTTAGGTCAGGATGAGCAATGTCTATTCTTTTTTGTTTAAGGATTTTAAGATTATTTACCAAACGTTGTTCCCAATGAATCTTTTCCTTTATTTCGGTCAGCCGATTTCTTGCTGCCTCTTGGGCCTCATGTTCCAGAACTTTGATATATTCTTCAATTTCTCTAAATTCGTAGAAAGTCTTTTCCTTGTAGTGTTCTCTCAGGACGTACTTGCACATGTTTATTTGTATGGCTCTGTCAATTTGCCCAATAATAAGCACACTGTCTTTATGCTGTTTGCGTGCTTTCTGATTTTTATTTTCAGTTTCTAACTTCTCAATCCTCAAGTTCAGTGTTTCGTTCACATCGTTCATTTTCACATCTAACATCTCAATCCTCAATTTCAGTGTTTTATTCTCATCTTTCATTTCTTGAAGATGTTTCTTCAACAATTCATTCTCATCTTTCAGGTCTTGTATTTTCTTTTCTAAATCTTTGCTCCTTTTTTCAAGACATTCAATTCTGCTCTTCTTGCTGCGCAAACTTTCTCTTAACTCTTCCGTCAAAGATGCTATCCTTTCCTCATTTCTATCGATTCGGCCTTGGATGTTCTTTTGATCATGTTTTAGGTCCATTGTGGTTTCTGGATTTTTTTCTAAAAATGGTAAAAAATACTATTGAAGAAATAGAAAACGCGCGCGCGTGCTGTGTGCTGTCATAAAGCACGCGGGGGTTGGCAGAACACGAGAGAAGTGTTAGGAGGAAGTGTTAGAAGTGTTAGTGCTTCTGGACACTTCTCGAGTGTTCTTCCAACCCCCAAGTGCTTTATGTCTGCACACAGCACAGCAAGCAAGTTTTTTATTTCTTTTATAAAATACAAATTACAACTGTACAATAATAGATAGGAATGACGCAACGGAAAGTGCGCGCGCGTGCAATGTGCTCTTATAAAGCACGTGCTCCAAACCAATCAGAACATCAGAACATTCATAACAGTTATTTTATAATATACTTTTAACAAATCGAAACGACGATAAACTTTTGAGACACAAAATACAGTATAGATGATTTCATATTTATGAGACAGAATTTCGGTGAATATTTTGTAATAATCTATTATTTCACTATTTTTATATTCTTTATTATTTATCTATTATTCATTAGTTAACTCGGCGCAGGCCAAAAATATGGTTCTGGAGCCCGCGTTAGCTATAAGGCAAGTCTTATCCTGTTGTTTCCTTCTGATCTTGTATTATATTTATCTTGAAATCACTGGTGATTTCTGTAATCTGATTGGTTCTCATCAGCATTGCAATTTTATCACTTATAGTACACTCAACACTCAACTCCGTAGGAGTACCGAATTAAGTCGCTATGCCAACGCGGCCAAAACAATGTCAAAACAATTATTTTCTATCATTTTGTACTTAAAAAACATATGAATAAATTTTTAAAGCCGTAAGAACTAATCTTTCTTATGCATTTCAGTTGCGCGATGGACTGAAAATCGGCCGCCAAATAGACAAAGATGAACGGCGTCGCTTCGCATTTTTACTGAAATCTTGTTGAGTGAACTATAAACAAAAAATCGCACGATCCTCTCGTACAATTTGGAATTAATAGACACTCGTAATGTTTTGAAAGTTCTTTAATTGCACTCGCCTTGTACTCGAGATCGTGCGATTTCCTATACAAATTGCACTCCATTCAGTTCAATTACATTACTACCTTGAACTTGACGAACTCTCTTGTCATGCTTCGACAGGTGAGCTACGTACATCTGATTAAAGATAGAAAATTTCTTAGTTAATAGTAAATACGATTGACAGCCTTCTTTACTCTTCTAACTCATGATGGTTATTTCTGAAAACATTAGGAGCTAGTCAGTAAAATTTTGTTCACGTGGTACAGATTTTGATAGCCGTCTGATGAACCGAAAGAAGGTCTAATGATAAAGAGAATTAATCACAAGAAATGCTTTGAATATCCACTATTTTGAACAAAATAGCAGCAAAATAGGTGAATAGGAAGTACCTGACGATACAAAGTTCCCAAATAAAACGAATGTAACCAGGCTTATGAGCATGTTGGATAGTGAAGAAGTGCGATGAAATGATGATGGGGACACAAGAACAACTGATCAGTGCGATGAAATGATGATGGGGACACAAGAACAACTGATCCGATGAAATGATGGTGAGGATACAGGAACGAAAAAAGAATGATTACTTACGAGTCAAGTTCGTTGCGAACTAAAACACAAAAATATTTGATGGCCGATTCCCGTAGGGAAATTGCAGTTTCTATTATGGAGAAACTACAGCCCTGTTACCATGTAGATTAATTCACGGGCCGGAAAAAAGTTTTGTTTTAAAATAACATTTACTTAGTCAGTTTATGAAGGATATTTGCTTCGGCTTCGCATTTCCTGCCGTCGCGAAAAATCATTTTAACTTAAAAGCATGATGAGAATCAGTTTGTTTGAAGAATTCAATATTGATTGGTCGCTTATACTGGAAAAGTCTTTTTTAGGCTCTAGCGCTGTGCCATTCCATTAGCAATGACTAATAAAAATAGGAAACTCGACATAATATATCGACGGCAGCTGGAAAAAAAAAAATTATAAAAACGTTTAGCCAGCGGCTAGTTGGGGACAATCATTTTTCATCGTAGAATGGTCTTATTATCATATCCGGTAATTCATCAAACATCTCGACAAATCTTACTACTAATCCAAACCTTAGTGGGAGTCAACATAATGTCGTTCGTCTATATTAGACAAAGCAGAATATTTATAATGGATTGAATTTTATGAGACAGTATTATGCTAATATCCTGCTTCATTTTGTAACTACTGACTGGCTGAAGAAAAATGAGCAATTTTATTTTTTCGTAAAGCACTGTCGTGCTTCACGAGTAAAAATATCAATGGTATCAATAATTTTCGCGAAACACTGTAATGCAGGTAAAAGCCTGGTTTCCATATAATCGAAAACGATCGAGAACGGTCACAGGAATCGTGGAGCCAACTGCGTACGATCACAAAAAAAAAAAAAAAAAAAAAAAAAAACGACCGTTTCCATATAATCAAAAAGGTCAAAGTTCCAAATTAGAGCTGGTCTCTCGATGTTTGATGTATACAGAGAGCCAGTCGAGATTTGCGTATTCACTAGGCACAGCATCCCTGCCAGTACCTGATGGAATATTTTTCCTTCGTTTCAAGAAGCTTCGGACGTTCAGGATATTTTTTTCGGCTTGAGTAGGCAGAATAATCAAACGCCTGCGGACAGTTCGTAAACAATCAAACCGTTGCTATGGCATTACAGTTTAGGAAGCATTGCATTTTTGGAAAAAACGATGTGCTTAATTACATTTCGATCGTACGATCGAAAAAAAGTGTTTCCATGATCGCAGACGATCGAAACGGAGCGAGACGGATCGCAAAATTAGAACCCGGTTCTAATTTTTCAATCGATTACGATCGTATCCAAAACGATCGTGCGATCGAAAAACTTTGTTTCCATATGATTGCGAACGATCGAAAAATTTCTTATTTCGATCTTTCCGATCGTTTTCGATTATATGGAAACCAGGCTTAATGTAGCAAATCCGAATATTTTTGCGAGCATTGAAATGCCACTGTATTGCAGCAAGCTATTTCGAATATTTTTGTCGCTGTCGTGCGACACTACTACGAAAATTTTAATACTTGCAGCACAACAGTCTTCGCGAAAAGTTAAAATTGTGCATGCGTAAACTATCGAATCTTTATCATAAAAAAATCTTCAATCAAGGGAGAGACCTAAAACACTCTTAAGATCTACTTTCATGTGATGGTGAGGTAAGTCCTTCAACCATCCATGAGATGGTTACTGGCAAACAAATGCTACAGTTGAGCTATTATGGTAAGACAAAACTTTTGAAGCATAGTGCGGTCGCGACGATGACAATTTTCTTCTTTTTTTTACGGAAAAAATGTAAACACGCATCAATATCTTTGATCATTCTAATACCTCATTACTTACTTACTGCGCTCGGCTCGGTGTCGTATGTGAATAGAGTTGTTTGTTGCATGGTTCTCTCCTGTGATATGAGGGGTTTTTTTCCGGGTTCTCTGGTTTTCCTACCTCCATGAAATCAACAACAAAATTAATTGGAATTTCAGTGGATGAAGAACCGGCTCTCTGATGTAAAGAGCCATTGTTAAATCTTATTAATCTTATCATCTTATTATTTTTTTCATCATATTTCATTAAGGCAATACGGCTGCAAGAACATTTATAGAACCACTCCGCTCCAATCAAATGCCTTCCCGCCCACAAGATTGTTTCTGCGGTTCTATAGCTGTCTATTCACATTTATCATTATTTTGAAAAATACTATCATCAGCATAGGCAGAAACTTAAGTATTTTTCCATTACTTGGGTTTTTCTTAAAAACAAGATCTCCGGCTTTGAAAACTAGGTCGTTATATTCTTTTTAATGAAACTGACCACTATTCTAAACGAGAATCATAATAAATCAATAATGACATTATTCTTAGCCTTGTAGAAAATAATAAGACATTGAATTTATCATCGGCACAAGTTAGGGCGCACTACAGTGGTTTTAAAATTTGAATAGAATTTCTAAAACACTACGTAGCTATAGGGCAACACTGATAGCAGCTGCTAGGAGACTATAGAAACTTCCGCTATTCCAAGAAAAATATATTGAGATTCTATCAAATGATTTGGCTCCTAGTTGTAACCTCGTAGTTCTATCTTGGCCTGCAAGGCTGCATATTTGGAGAAGTTTCATTTTCAAGAAGTAAACACTTAAAAATATAAAAATAGGTTCGGTTATTGTCAGCAAGAGTCCGCATCATATCATAATCTATCTTCTTACATATTTAGGTTGGCTAAGAATGGACCTTTGAATTACTTTCATTATTCTAATATTGCATTCAATAAACTAGTTCTGCAGATCACAAGTGGTATTTACTAACGAAATATTGAAAAGTTTATACACTTTTAAAACTAGGCTCTAACAACAACTAAAACGATAATTATGAAATATGTATAAAGTTAAATGTAAAATATGTTGAGCAAAATAAATTGATTGTGTTTTAAAGTGCACATAAGTTATTGTTAAATACACACATGTACAAATTGACAATTTCACCCTAGATTTCTTTGGATTAAAAGGCTACTAAAACGCGACCTTCCTACATCGGATTCTCTGATTACTTTATCAGTCTGATAAAGATTAATTCATTTTAATATTTTAGATAACTAATATTATCTATTGTAACCAAGTTGAAAACTGGTTGAAAACAAACTGGTTGAAAACATACTGGTTGAAAACATACTGGTTGAAAACATACTGGTTGAAAACATACTGGTTGAAAACATACTGGTTGAAAACATACTGGTTGAAAACATACTGGTTGAAAACATACTGGTTGAAAACATACTGGTTGAAAACATACTGGTTGAAAACATACTGGTTGAAAACATACTGGTTGAAAACATACTGGTTGAAAACATACTGGTTGAAAACATACTGGTTGAAGGTTTATTCGAGTTTGTTGCGTTACGTTTGTACTAGCCATATTTGGAATGATGATGTAAGTGATCACGTTCGTAATTTGAAGAATAAATCAGTTCTGCTCCAGATTTTGTGCTGTTTAGTTGTGTTTTTGTTTAGTTCAAGTTTTAGTTTTAGTTTCACTTATTTTCCTGCGACATATCTTGGAAAAGACCTGCAATGAGTTTCATCATTCTTGCCGTTCAACATCCACTTGGTCACCCTATAATATATTATTACTTCTCACACCAATGACGGCGTGTCTGTCACTGACGGGCGAAGAACAGACTACAGAGAACAGAGTCTATTCCTGCAAAGGAAAAACAAGCTAAAAAGAAAAAGAGAAACAATAAACAATAAACAAGGAGGAAGTGGCTCAGGGAATGACAGTCTTGAGCAGCAGCAGGTAGGGGGACTCGCGAAATCCGAGTTACTAAACATTGAATTTCACGGGTATTACCTGCGTCTCAGGCCCCTCTAAATGTGTGCGTCCGCATCGGGAATTACCCACGTTGCGCGATAATTCCCTTACTGCTGCTGTGCGACGAAGATATTTGTTTTATATACGATGCACGAATGTAAAGAGTTTATCTACGACTTTTGTGTAAAGTGCTTGAAACCCAAGTTTAAACCCACTAAACCAAATGAGTATATTTGTTGTGGTAAAAAAATGCGAATAGAAGAAGATACTTCAGCACAGTGTTACGAGTGTGGTAAGAATATTCGTAATGCCGTACCTTGTGCTACCAGAGAGCAGTATTACGCCAATGGAGGACGTAAGAAAACACCTTATAAGAGAATAAAATACTTTAGGGACTGGAGGAGTCATATCCAAGGTTATCGACCGGTATATTTAGACAACGAAGTAAAGAAGAAAATCATAGACCACTTAGAAGAGCCAACCCCACAAAGTCTACGGAAGACATTGAAAAAATTAAGACTAGGGAAATATTACAAAGCTATTCCCTATCTTTTGTCTGAAATTACCGGTAAGTCTATTCCCGAGGTTTCTGATATGACAAGAGCTGAGTGGATGTTTTGTCGGTTGGATAAGGATATTCCTTATTACCCTGACGTAATTTACGAAATATTTTACAAATTAGACCCCAAACACCCCCTGTTAGGATGGATTCCGAGGCGACAATAACATATTACGTGTATTTATATTACGCGTAATTCATACGATGAATTTATATTACGCGTAATAATTTGCCAAATAAGGTCATGCAAATAATTTATATTACGCGTAATAATTTGCCAAATAAGGTCATGCAAATAATTTATATTACGCGTATTATGGTATAAATCTTATGGCATAAGACGATGCTTGACGTATCGTTACGCATAATTTCCAGACTGTCGTTCAATATGTAAATAAAATCCTGTCTCGCTTTTTTCAAAGCAGATGTTTACTTAGCAAGCTTTCTTTGAAGCTCTTCTTTTGCCTCCTGGTAGATCTTTTTGCGAGATTCCTCGGAAAGATCTTTTACGACTGTTTTTTTGTTCCTTATGTCCGACTTTGATTTCTCGTATTTGTCTTCTTCGGTAAGAATAAGCGAGAATTCTACGTCGTCTATCTTTCTGTCACGCAAAGCCTTTGAGACAAGGTCGGTAATAGTATTTACTTTAGCCCTAGACAGAGCTATTGTCGTGTCATGCTTGGATATTTTGCTTGACAACTGTTTCATAATACCCGTAGCAACAGCAGAAATAATACCACAGGCTGCCCCAACGCCGGCCAAAGGAACTCCAACAATTATTCCCGGTCCAGTAAGCGAAGTAGCAACGCCGGAGCCCGTCAACACAACGGATATGTATCCTGAAGTTATCGCAATATTATGTAGCGTGCTACGGGCTCTAACGTATTTCTTCCTAACTTTTTCGTAGTGTTTTGTCTGCCCTTCCAAGTAAGCCAGGATTAAGTTCGCTTTATTAAGCCTGAAATTCTCCGCGTTTAGTTCGTTAGGTGTAGTATAGGGAACATCTGGGTACAACTTAGGTGCTGATGGTATAACATCCATTATATATAGTATGTACGACGCTTTTGGGAATGATATTGAGGACCAGCCACATCACGATAATCGAGATTACTGGAATTGGAGAGCATTTAGGAAGATGTTTCCGCATGCAGACCCTAGTAAGTTTGAGCGTAGACCCGATGGGATTTACTTCAACGGCGAAAGAATGTACAGTAATGCGGACTTGGAGCCAAAGGCGACCGCCAAGCATCCTAAGAGAGGCTGTCAGCAACGGTCGACCAAGTCGCGAAAAATAAAAAAAATAGAAAATTCTCAAACTCTGTCAGAAGATAGCATTTAGTGAACTAGTAACTGTAAAAATACTAAAACATTCATAGGATTTTTATTTTAGGCGAACGGTCGCATTTTCTGATTTAATGTTAATTAGCGTCCAGAAACAGGCTTCGACCATGGCTTCTTTAAAATTCTCTTAAAAATTCTACAAAATATAAAAGACAAAAGTAAAACTTTTCCAAGAATCAAATAATGTTTATCAGGATTTTTATAAGATTTTGTTGACATTGCTTTAAATTTGAATATTTTAAGGATTTTCAAATATTTTGGAATTTTCGACATTTTGACGACGACAAAAAACGTCTAACTTCAGAGGTAAAAAAAACAAATTGCCACATGGACTAGTTCAACGGCAATGATTTGCTGCTTAAATATAATGTTTCTCCTTCTAGAAAATGCAATAAAATTTCTGGGCTACTTAAATGGTGAACCCTGGGAGAGCAAAACGTATACCAACCAGTGGTCAATTACGTGACCTAAACACAACGTTGCGTGACTCACTCTCGGTAATATAACTAGAAGTAAATACACTTTACACTGGAATCTTAAGCCTATCTATGGTCCTCAGCGATGGTATGAATGTTCTAGAGTCATTTCTCTGGTAAGATCGTCTTTTGAAGTATAACTTTCGATCAAAATGAGCTGCATTCCATCTCAGTTCTTTACGCATCTACCCGGTCGTAATAACTTACTACTGATTAATGTCTTTAAAGAAATATGCTGACATATGTTTGTCAAAAATCTCAAAGTTACTGTCTCAGGTAGTTCTATACTTACCATAAAATGTTTAAGCGAAGCCGGTAAACTGTTTTTTTCTGCGGCATTTAGCCATTCCTTTTACAAATACTGTTGGCGTTATCAACTGTCATTATGGGATGGCGTTACACACAGGAATCCCGGTCAATGTATTCAATTTTTAAATGCGTACCGATATTAACTCCACTATCTCAGTAGGGCCCAGTATTTGAGAACTTCTAACGGAACCATAATGTTAAACAGCATCTATAGCATGTGAACATCTAGTTGTATTCATTGCAGGAGCAGGACTGTACAATCTTGGAAATTAGGTTAAGGTAAGGCGCTTTGCGTCTTAATGGTAGATTTTCCACTTCCAGGTCTAGAAACTCACAGATCTGGCGTAGCAAGGCCACGCTAAGTTTTTTTAGTTTGTCCTTGGAATGCAGTTCACAAATATCATACGTATCATAAACGATTGGATGCGTGAAATTGCATTCAGCCATTATACCTTCGTGAGTCGCAGAAAAGGCAATTTCTTCCTCTATCGCTTCCACATCTATTTCACTTATATCTACTTCACCGCGCTTGATTTTTGCAGCTAATCTTGAAAAATACGATCGTATCTGTTGCTGGGATAGAAATTCCTCGACTTTAAAACGTCGTTCGCCACTGTCATTCCTGGCACGTCTCATGTCAATGGCAACTTGTGCTGGATTTGCTTTAATGCCTGTTTCCTGGCCAAGTCGAAACTTTTCATTTAGATAGTTCTTTTGATTGTCATTAAATCTTGATTTTTGTTTGGTAGTCTTTAGAGCCCATCCCTGTGGCAGCACCTCATTCGTAAGCGTAAGGTCCGATTGCGAATCAGCAGAAATAAATGGTTGAAAGGTAGATCCCTCTGTCAATTTTTCTTTATATAACATCTTAGCTTTATCGAGCAGAGTGGTTTTCTCGGTCATCAGCTTGCACTTTCCATAAAAAAGATGCATATCAAGGTTGTAATGCCTTTTGAAAGTCAGAACACAACCTTCTACCGGACACGAGAAGAGAGCACTGTGTTGATCTCCGACCGGATCTTCATCTCCTGGGCTCTCTGTATTTTCTTCTTTCTCCGCTTTCTTCTCAACTTTCTCCGTCAACTGCTGATTGCGCGCGGATCGTACTTCAACAAAATCTCCAACTGAGAATGGCTCATCAACAAAATCACACTTCAGATTATCTGTAACTATAGAAAGGGTACAACAACTTCTGAGTGTCTTTGAATTGTTAAATTTGTTTTGTATTGATTCGTGCATTCTAAACCCCCAAGACAAATTCCTGAGTCCGCCTCTGAATCAAGTGATACCATAGTCACCTCACCATTACTGGTTACTGGCGGCCGTAGCTTGTGCCATGCTAAAGTACAAATGCGCTTTAGTGCGTTCGGAAAATATTTAGGAATCGGAGTTAATTTTTCCTCCGTGATCCAATTACGAGCAAGTCGAATATAATAGAAATTAAATACTATACACTGCAATTCCGACCAGGGAACCGCCTTTCCTTCACCGACTTCGTACGCTCGCCATACTGTGATACCGGATTCCTTATACAAGAAGTTATTTATAGTGCTTATTCCTTTCCACGCTGTTGCAGCTGTAGACACTTGTGCAATTGGCTGGACAAGACAAACACGTACGCCGCTAATACCACCGTAAGACAGAATTGCCTCTTTCAATTCGGTTCCAGTTAGAACGTCGTGGCCTTCGTTGATATAGCGGCGTACGTGTGCTTTTATTGCAGCAGCGTATCTGTCACAAGGACCCTTGCCCCCTTGAGGGTCACTGAAATCAACTCTTTGGACAGTTATCCCACTTTCTTTTAGAAGTCGACAGGCAACCAACATCTCAGCACTATGGTAACACCCAGCGTTGTCTTGACGAAGATAGGCAGTTGTTACCTCTGAGTATTGCCGTTTCAGCTGGGTTATTGTGTGCCTGATCAGTTGAACAACCGTGTCGCTATCTTGGCTAGATTGTTCAATGATTTGAACCATTGTCTGATGCTGCAGTTTCGCATCCACCGTGCGTGTAACAACAGTGACATGCCACGAGATACCCCTTTTAGCAAACCAGTCAGTCTGCGTCTCTCGGTATTTTTGAGGTAGAAACTTCATTGCCCAGTCTTGGGTTAGCAGTACTGACGTAGAATCAAGCTTATCTAGGATATCTCGTCTCGCTTTATCCTGTTGCAGAGATCGCAACTGATGTGCTTTCCACGCATTGATGGCCTTAACGCCTTCTTGGTATGAGTAGATGAGATCATCTCTATCATCGGTCGTTAGCTGTGCAGCTGAAAGCGATGACTCTAGGTCTTTGATGGCAAACTTAAGTTGATCACATGATTGACAACGCTCGTCATGGGCGTGTCCACATTCGATCTTGAAGCTCTTTTCCTTAGCATCACTGAGGGCGTAAGAGCTGCAGTGGTCTGCTACATTAGAAGACTCAGCAATATGGAGCTTGAAAAAAAAAAAAAAAAAAACAACACGTGGATCAGATTTTCATGGGGAAAACAAAAAACAACAACATTCCATTGCTTTTTCGAGGCTATTAAAACTATGAAATAGCAAGATTGAGGGCCGTTGGTCACACGGCGCCGAAAATAAAAACTTTGTTAAACCACCATCTTATACTGAATGCCATATCTCACGAGAAAGCTATTGCTCTAGTTAACTTAGCTGCCGCGTGAGGAATGTTCATTAGGAAACAAATCATAATCTTAGAACTGAAAATTTACGAGTAAAGCTATTTCAATCCTTACATTGCTGTAGGTTTTGCTGCATATTGCTTGCTTGATACGAAGCCCGAAATGCAATATGGGTGATGTGAATTCCATCAATAGAAGGACACAACGACATGGAATTTTCGAAAACATCGTCTACAAGTTTTTCTGTCATATTGTCTATTGTGCTTGCATAATTCACATGTGAATATAATGCATCCCAAGCTTTAACAAAATCGCCCAAGTTGCAATGGATGCAGCAAGCAGCAACAGAAAACATGCAACCTGCAACAAAACCTTTACCACCTCTTTTTGAATTAGCCGTTTATTAGGTCAGTTACCGTCAAGGGTTTAATATCTTTTTGGAAGTTCAATCCCGTTTGAAACCCAGGAACCGTTCAAGTAGAGTATAGCTCTATTAATACAAAAACGTTATAGAACTTGAACAAGTTTTGTCAGAATTACCTTGTAGTCAGTCTTGAGGTATTGTTTACCAGCTCTGAAGGACTGCTCAAGCTGCTTTCCCATCCGTCTCTCAATACAACCATAACTAACCAGTTTATCTGAAATCGAAATAAGTTCATCAAATGCCTTCGCGCCATCGGCGGCAAAGTAATCGAGGCCTTGCAATGACTTACGAACAGAGGCTGTACAGGATGATAAGATGCGTCTCATGGTAGATACACTAAAAGGTTTGAAATCTGTTTCCGAACAAAATTGCTGATATTGATTAATTATGCGCTGAGGGATCATTGTTCTAATCACGTTCGGAATTTCTATTATTCTTCCACTAGACATCTTTAAATGACGGAGACCAAACGGCAAATCTTGTACCACATGTGGACTTGTAATAAAGCTCAGAAAATGATCTAGCTGCTTGACGTCCACTCTCATCCTTGGAGATTTATTCATCGGAAGCTGTGCTCCACGCCCATATAGCGCGATGTGGTGACGTGCTGTCTTGACACGGTACTGTGTTATACCAGGGATGTATTTTTGTAGTGTCGCAAATGGTACAAGATCTGCCATAATCGACAATATTTGCCTTCGCGTGTCCCAACTCTGAGCGTTTTGGTAGCTCTCCGTTAATGCCTGGAGATAAACGTCATCAATATCTTGATCAACGTCTATACCGAGTGCGTTCTCGATGCACTGGGAATGTTTCACAGTCTCCCATAAACCTCCTGGATCTTCGGGTACTACCACTTCTAGCACACTTGCTAGAATCTCTCCTGCCTTTGAAGCACGAGCATCTTTTGCACGTACGCTCAGCTGGTCCCACGCCTTTTTAGATGGACCAAGATGACCTTTGCTGCAGGCTTGCAAAAACTGATTCAATAACCTTCGGCGATCAGTAATTTCAGATTTTTGCGCTTTACCAGATAGATCACTAGAACTGCTGCTGGTGCTGCAAGTTTCAGTGCAGTACTGGCTTGCATCGGACAGGATGGTTAAATTCTCGATGTCTTGGCATAGGGTAGTAATTTCGGCATCACTCTACAATGTTAAAAAACGTATATGGTTAGATAGATAAAAATAAGATTCTATAGTGTTACACATAGAATATACATAGTGCTAGGGCTTCATAGTATTATCATTATCCTCACAATCAAGTCATCTGCTATTGAAATGACCGAAGCATATTCTGTCTCTTCTTGCATAAGTTGTTCTTCTTGCCAAGACTCCTGCTCCTCTACTATCCGTACTTCTTGCCAAGCCGACTCCTGCCTTTCTGACCCTGAGACAGTACCCTCGGCTTTTCCCAAATAAAGGCGGCACCTTTTACATATTGCTGAAAATGAGATTTTTAAAAATATTGAAAATTAAGCCAAATGTAATATAACGGCGAAAAGATTTAAAAGCATTCAAAATCGCCTTTAGAAAAATATGGTGTTTACTGATAACGAACTGACAATTACCATGAAATTTAACTGACAGAAGCTAAGACATTTATCTGGGAGAAGGGCAATGTACTATTTTCCCGCTATATCCACAGGGGTGCCGCAAACATTTAGGTGGCGAGATGCAAACTAAAGGAGAGAGCTCTATACCACTGACGGGGTTATAGAAAATCTTTGTTTCTAACAAAACATAGCATAAACATCTACGGCTATCATTATATCATTCCTAATAATCAATTGGCAACATATTCTCTCATCCAATAGGAGAGACTGAGTTTCGTTAGAAAGTGATGACTTGTTATATAATTTAACTCACGTGATCCAATGACTACCAGCTTTGAAGTAAACTCAAATATTTCTTTCGACTGCACAAGATTAATTCCTCGATCTCCTTTTCGGGAATGATGTTGATGCGGTGCCCACTCAGGAGGAGTTGCGCAATTCTTTTTGTTACATTTCCACCTGATGCCGTATTCATCTCGATGAAGAGGACATATCGACATGTAGAGATGGTTCTCCTTTATTTCGAAAATACCTGCAATTAACCACGCAGGAATCTGAGCTTAAAGTTACGATGCTTAACTTTCTTTTGTAAATAATAACCTAACCAATGTGTACCAGTTGGGTAAACATAGTTTGTACGGGTAAATCAAAAATTGGGTAAGCTAAGCCGTACATCAACTGAAATAGACTATCTGGCAAATAGTATGTGGCAATATTATGGTTTGATGGTATTAATCAACATATTATAAAGCGAAAACTTTGCATCAAAGCAAACCAGTAAAATTATCTGCCGGCATGAACAAATAAACAAGCAAATACATCTTACCTGCTCTAGCGAGGAGAAGTTCTCCTTCTGTCTTGATCACTGAATCTGGGGTATTCAAGGTTTTCAAATGGCCGTGTATCTCTTTCTTACAGTTTGATATAGAAACGCATTGAGAATTTTCTCGATTATATTTGCTAAAGCCACATATACCACCAACAATCTTAGAATACCCGCACGACGCCATACTAAGATTGTTCTCTTTCTGAGTAACGATGGAAAGGACTTTATTTACTTTTTGTCGGCATCTACCTTGTATAAACCATTGACCGGGATTCCTGTGTGTAACGCCATCCCATAATGACAGTCGATAACGCCAACAGCATTTGTAAAAGGAATGGCTAAATGCCGCAGAAAAAACAGTTTACCGGCTTCGCTTAAACATTTTATGGTAAGTATAGAACTACCTGAGACAGTAACTTTGAGATTTTTGACAAACATGTGTCAACATATTTCTTTAAAGACATTAATCAGTAGTAAGTTATTACGACCGGGTAGATGCGTAAAGAACTGAGATGGAATGCAGCTCATTTTGATCGAAAGTTATACTTCAAAAGACGATCTTACCAGAGAAATGACTCTAGAACATTCATATCATCGCTGAGGACCATAGATAGACTTAAAATTCCAGTGTAAAGTGTATTTACTTCTAGTTATATTACCGAGAGTGAGTCACGCAACGTTGTGTTTAGGTCACGTAATTGACCACTGGTTGGTATACGTTTTGCTCTCCCAGGGTTCACCATTTAAGCAGCCCAGAAATTTTATTGCATTTTCTAGAAGGAGAAACATTATATTTAAGCAGCAAATCATTGCCGTTGAACTAGTCCATGTGGCAATTTGTTTTTTTTACCTCTGAAGCTAGACGTTTTTGGTCGTCGTCAAAATGTCGAAAATTCCAAAATATTTGAAAATCCTTAAAATATTCAAATTTAAAGCAATGTCAACAAAATCTTATAAAAATCCTGATAAACATTATTTGATTCTTGGAAAAGTTTTACTTTTGTCTTTTATATTTTGTAGAATTTTTAAGAGAATTTTAAAGAAGCCATGGTCGAAGCCTGTTTCTGGACGCTAATTAACATTAAATCAGAAAATGCGACCGTTCGCCTAAAATAAAAATCCTATGAATGTTTTAGTATTTTTACAGTTACTAGTTCACTAAATGCTATCTTCTGACAGAGTTTGAGAATTTTCTATTTTTGTTATTTTTCGCGACTTGGTCGACCGTTGCTGACAGCCTCTCCTAAGATTTTACCACCTGGTTATGTTAAACCAAAACCCGTGCATAAAGAAAGGCTACCTAATTTTCCAAAGAATCTATTAATAACCAACCAGGATTACCCATTTTACGATGTCGAAGGTGGCGTAAACGACTTTGATAAAATAGTAACGCATTTGAAGATTCCAGTGGGTAAGCAAACGTTTGACGTAGTAGTAAGGAATATCTTTAAGGATTTTAACCTTACGCACACTTCAGGAAAAGAAGCCAGAGAATGGTTAAAGGGACCTAACTTTAAATATTGGACGCAGCAGTTAAACTTTTGCAGTTTGGGGGGCTACGAAGGGCTGCGGGGTTGCCGTGGACATGTTTAACACTGCTTTTCTAAGGTTCCATGTGGCTTTTAGTATGCGCCGCCTATTGAAGGAGCTTAACGAGCCATTACCGGGGGAGAAGCTTTTTAATAGAATGAATAACCATTACGATTCCGCTGCCCTAGAAAGGCTAATGAATGAGTTTAAGCCGCAGCAAAGAGACTTTCGTTATCGGGAGGGCGCCACGCATGGCTTAGGTATCATTTATCTTTACCATCCGACTGGGACATACCCCGCAGACATGTATCATCAAAAATACCCAGGTAAGTTAGAGTTTGCAGATTTAGGTGGTAGTAGGTGGAACCTTAATCTTATTGAGAAGATTAAGACGATTTACCCCAGTCCATGGGACCCATTTGTATTATTAAAAGGAAAAGGCCTAAGAAACCTAGCTCGAATTAACCGCAGCATAGAGGCATTTGTGTACTGCATCTTAGAAGCGCAGGTAAATACCCGCAGCCCAATAATTGGTGCCCAAGGTGCTTCACAGGAAACGCAACAAGAATTCCTAACTTTATTTGAGTCCGCAATAATAGAAAATGACATATCCAAATCGGTGCAGAGATATCAATTTGCGGTGCAGCAATCAAAGGTTAGACTGGATTACGCTTTGAGTCCTGGTTGTTGGTTAATGCCAAGTAATTTGGTTATCAACGCTAATTCCGTTGTGGGTTATAACAACAAGCTGCAGCGAGCTACTAAGGGTATGAAGTTTGGGGTGAATGACGTGAACTCTGACATGACCAAGGGCATTCCTCACTTCGTAGAGAAACCAAAAAAGGAACATGTAGAAAAACCATCAAAGAAGGCGCATGTAGAAAAGCCACCAAAGAAACCAGTAAAGAAGGTTATCGAGGAATATGACCATAACTTACTAAAAGCCGGCTTAGCCGCCGCAGGCGTTGGTCTGAGCTATTATATATGGCGATGAACAACCCCTACGTAGCTGGAGTAGATTGTGTCTATACGACTTACACAGGCGAGAAAAAATACACCCAGGCATCTTGGGTTGATGTCACTGGGATGTCTATAGACCTGAACTACTCAGGAAAGAAGCTGATAATATGCAGTATTTGCATTGGCACGAGTAGTCACGCCAACGTGGGCTTTAGGTTCCTGGATGACAATGGCATACTGCAGCCTATGCGTGTGAAGACAAATAACAGGGAGCCTACGCATTTCTCCGTAGAGCCCAACCCCCAGAGCGCCGAGAATCTTTCCGTTTGGACGTTCCACATGGTCGCCGATTGCCATGGGAAGGTAAAGCTACAGATAAGAGTAGACGATACGGGAAAGGTTACGGTAAATAGCATAGAAAATCAAAGGGATACTATCTATAACCACGCAACCATCAGCACTCTTACGGTGCTTAGTCTCTAGAAGCAAACTATGTTTGCTGAAATATATGAATAACCCGCACGCGAAGGAAGATTGGTTTCTACATTTTTTGGAGGAGAAGGACTACTTAGAACAGCATTGGCTTGACACCGTGCTGTGGGTGAAGGTTGGGGGCCTGGGATTGATCATGTGTACCATTTGCATTTCGACGGGGTATTCGTGTAATGGATGACCACCCATTACTACCCTACAGAAAAAAAGATAATAATAGGAACCCAGCCCATTTCTCGTCGGAGCCCCCACCGTTAAGCACAGAAGACTTAACGCCGGTAACGTTTCACATGATAGCCAATTGCCAATATGCGAAGTTACAAGTTCTTCCCAACGACGTTGCCTACCTTCGGATAAATGCCGCCCAGACAAAAGATCCTCCGACGGATGCAACTTGGAATCATAAGCCCATTAGCACCATGAGTGTGCTGCCGCTAGTTCCGCATTATCAAGGCGGCGCGAATACTATCTTTACTTATCCCAAGTCGAGGACGCCTCAGATGTCTGACGACGATAAGCCCCCAGTAATACACGAGGATAAGATCAACCCCTCATCTTCTTCAGGAGTACCACTCCAATAGCGACAACCAAGATCCAAATGTTGTTGCCCACGAACTTCAACAGTTCGCCGCCGGCTCTAAGTGCCAAGGAAACAACCGAACCCAGCAGCCCAGGAAGACCGGCTGCCATCTTTTTTCCCAAGTCCGTCAGCCCATTGCCTAATTTCTTTACGCCTGCGCCCGTAGCCTTAAGCGCGTTAAGGATGACTCCTACTACGGTGCTAATAGCGACCGCGAATGCCAGCGGAAGACCATACTTCAAAAGGGCTCTTTTTACCGTTTCCTTGGTAGTAAGCCCCAGCTCCTTTTCCAGGTTGTCCTTTTGTGCCTGTAATTCCGCAAGGCGCACCTGAAGGGTTTCTACTTCCTTTTGGGCTGCCTCCCTTTCCTCTTCGGGACGAGTCTGGTCATTAATTATTTCCTGCTGCCGCTCTATTTGCCCCTCCAGGGCTTCAATAGCCTGATCTCTTTGCCGGATTTGCTCTTCTTTAGTGTCGCTTTCGGCAACCAACTGCCGCCGTTCCTCCAAAGAGCCGGCTATGGTAATATGCAAGTTTTTAGCTTCTTCCTTACTAATGTCCAGGTCTTGCAGGACAAGATCGAAGGCTCTTTGGGCTTGGTCTCTTTCGCGTAGGGCATTTTCTTATTGTTCTCTCATTTCTATCATTCGCTGATTTTTGTCGTCAAGTTCTCTTTTTTGAGCATAACGGAGCAGTCGATTTTGTTTCATGTATTCTGCTTCCCTTTCTTCCAACGTTTCTTGCAGCTCCTCGACGCGTTTTTCTAACGCGACCCTCTCATTCAGGGTTGCCAACCTTTCTAAGTCGCTCCGGGTAGCTAGTTGAAAACCTCTTAATCTCGCCACGTCACCCCTAACTTCGCCATTTTCGTCGAAAAGGAGCTGTGGTTTCGTCCAGCGGTTTTTGTCGGGAAATCTCAGGTCTTTGACGCTTATGAAGACTCTACCGCCGCGTTCGGTAAGTTTTACTTCGTCTGGGTTAAAGTTGGAATACGTATCTTTTAGCCGCTACATGGCCAAGCTTACGGCGCCCAAATTCTCTAGCTCTATGTGCTCGCCCGCCAATATGTACTCGCGTGCTCGGGGATGTCGTAGGGCATTCGTAATTCTATTCCTTAGGGAATCATCGGGTTGTTGGGTGGGAAGCAGCGGTTCTTCGTCGCCGTCGTTGATGTCTTCTTTGCCTTCCTCAGTGGTGGGGTCAAAGTCAGTAGTTTCGTCTACCTCCATTATATATGATAAGCTCAAAGTTAAACCCCAACGTATTACCCAAGCAGGTTGGCGGACTAAAGGCAGGACGCACCTTTCACCGGGTCACATTCACGCCCAGCAGCGCAAAACCAGGAGAAACCCTGTATGTAGGCGTGCCCCGTCTAACGGATAACCTAGTCTTAGTTCCTGGCACCTTGTCGTTAAGGTTTGACTTAGCGGTGCAGCCCAGCACCAAGGACAAGCGCTATACCGTCAATAACGTGGGCAGTAACCTCGTCTCTAAGATGAGAATCAAGTTCGCCGGGGAATCCCTCTTGGACTTAAATAGGTACGATCTGTACACCACGTATAAGGATCTGTGGCTAACAGCCTTCGACCGTGCACAAAAGATAGAGCAGGGAATTGGAAGCGTTATCCTTCGTAAGCTTCGCAGCGATACCAACCCGGCGCCTACGGACTCCAGCGGAGCAACCGCAGTAGCAGACGCAACGAGGGTAAAGACCGCCTATGGTAGCAAGTACGCTATCCCTTTGGACTTTGAAGTAATTACGAACCATGGTGCGTATTACCCCAGGCAGTTATCCGAGTTACAGTTTGAAGTAACCTTGACGGACACTACCAACGTCATTGGAGGCATGGACAGCGCAATTAGCGGGGCTGTTGATCCCTATTCTGTTACCAACTTAGAGCTACAGTACGAAACGGTATACAGCGAAGAGCTGGCCCGTAGCGCCGGCATGGAATACAGCGCCGGAAAGGCATTCCTTTACGACCACGTAGTGATGTATAAGACGTTCAGCTTCCTGGATAAGACGGACGAGGTTATCAACAAAAGCATTAACCTCCCCCGAAGAAGTCTCACGGGGTTGATGCTGGTGTTTGCCAAACCCTACGAGGCTGGTAAGCGCAACTCCGAGGCGTTTCACAACCCTAACATTACGAACGTGGGGGTAAATGTCAACGGGGTCCCAAACAAGGTTTACTCCCAGGGAATAAAGCCTGCAGACGTGTACAGGGAGGCAATGCGTAAGTTTGGCGACCAAATTAGCCCTGAGGAATTCTTTAAGGATAAATATGCGTTATGGATCGATATGCGCACCACCAACGATGAATCCATGCACGGTCAGGGTCTGCGGTTGGTTAACACCCAGGACGGTATTACTTTGGGGATCAAGCGCACAAAGAATGCCTCCGCGGGCGACGGCGACAAAATAAACTGCTACGTTTTCGTGGTGTCTGACGCGCAACTGAGCGTAGAAATGAACCAATTGAAAAGCGTTGCGTATTAATGACTTCGTTGCGCTCAGCCATTCAAAAAGATAAAATATTTCTCAGATATACCATGTTACGCGTATTCGAAAGCAACGGCACCAAACTGCAATGCATAGTGCAAGGCGACAAACTGTACTTTAAAGGGAAGGAAATAGCGGCAGCCTTGGAATATGAATATCCAAAGGATGCTATTAAGGTACACGTTCGCGATAAATACAAGAAAAGGCTTAGCGAACTTAGAAGGGAGGTGAATCGCCTCCCTTCCAACTTACACCCAGATTCCGTGTACGTAACCGAATCTGGGTTGTATCAATTGATATTCAGTTCAAAGATGTCAAAGGCAGAGGAGTTCCAAGATTGGGTATTCGAGGAGGTCTTGCAGCATTAAGGAAGACAGGCAAGTATGAAATAGAGCGGCGTTTTAACAGTCCTAACAAGTTGGTATTTAAGATCGAAAATGAATTCGACCTGCTTAAGAAAGTCGTAGACTACATCCGCAGGTTTTACCCCCAAATGCTCGTGACCCCTGGTCTAGGCGAACTGCAGGATTCGGACGGTAAACGCATAAAGTGTTGGCAGAAAGGATATCAACGGGGGCAACCCGACCTCCTTATCTTGAACGCACACGTGCGATACCGTGGCTTCTGCTTGGAGCTGAAGACCCCTAAAGGCAATGGGGTATTATCTGAGGATCAACGCCGCCTGTTGCACGAATATGAGCAGAATGGTTATAAAGTGTTGATCAGCAACGACGACATCTGCAGAGCCATCACGGAGTATGCACGAGGAATGCGTTTACCATGTAGGTGGTGCTGTAAGCGCTTTAAAAGCGCGCAGACTCTGGAAACGCACTTAAAGATATTCCATAGGTATAATGGTGAGGCAAATACATTGGCGAGATCTAATAGAAGGTATTGCGTATGAAATAAAACATTACGTTGTCTTTGAGGATATCAACCGCTTGCGGCTGGTCCTCAAAGACGGTGACGGCATAGAGTATTCCCTGTGGGCGCCTGATAGAGTTAGGTACGTCATACAGGGTGAGGAATTCACCCATCTGCCCTCGCATGGTAAGCAGAACGTGCGGTGGGAGTTTGACATCGAAAGGAGGGTTAGTCAATCTCCCCTCTGCAGTTAAGCGCGTCGGCAATGGTCCGTAGCGCCTTAGGGTCTGCGCTGCACCAATGGCCGGTAAAGTCGTCGCCTAAGTAGGTGTGGCGGCAGTAGAGACAGTCATACCTTCGCTCTGCGACGAGGGTGACTCTTTTTTTTGACCTGCTTGGCGCGCTCTTTGACGACCTCCTTAATGACTTCTATGACCTCAGGCCTCAAAATGCAGTCGTTGGGTATCTCGCACGTGGTACAGTCCATATATTGAAAGACTAGGAAGGCGGCTGCGTATACTATCATATATCCATCCCAGAACGTTAAGATGTAGTTAAGACTTTGTTAAGCCACCCACCAAACTCTCCCAAAAGATGCCTCAGAATGTTAAGATGTGGTTAAGACGTTGTTAAGGAAGGTCGGAAACTATCTCAGAAACCATCTCAGAATGTTAAGATATGGTTAAGACTTTGTTAAGGAAGGTCGGAAACTAACTCAGAAACCCTCCCAGAATGTTAAGATATGGTTAAAATATTGTTAAGGAAGGTCGGAAACTATCTCAGAATGTTAAATGGGGAATAGACAGTTGAATATGTGCTCCTCCTCTCTTACGCATCCACATCTCTCACATTGCTGCCTCCAATATTCCCTGTTAGTCCATGGGACACCTTCTAACGCGTCAAAGCGGGGTAGCGTCCTACTTATCTTCCTAAAGTAGTCTATTCGATTCCTTAGGTAATCATCTCTGTGCTCACAACGACTCATAAGATTGCCGCACCGGTAACAATCCACTCCTTCCAGATCGTACTTCTCTGCAAAGAATTGGTAACTCTTCTCATGTCTTTTTTTAGGTGTTTGAAGACGTTGGCGGCTACTAAGAACCTTATCACAGTAACTACACTGCGTAGTTCTACGGCAAACGCCCTTCTTAACATGCTGCTGCAGCTTCTGAAGAGTGCTGAACTCCCTGTTACAGTTACTACACACCTTACTGATTGGCTCCTTTGTGCAAACTCCATGCCAAACATGGTATTGCAGCCTTTGTTTGGTACTAAATGCCTTTTTACATTTCAAGCAGTCCATATATACTTAACAATATTTTAACCTCCATTTAACATTCTGAGGCATCTTTTGAGATAGCTTCCGACCTTCCTTAACAAAGTCTTAACCATATCTTAACATTCTGAGGCATCTTTTGAAATAGCTTCCGACCTTCCTTAACAAAGTCTTAACCATATCTTAACATTCTGAGGCATCTTTTGAGATAGTTTCCGACCTTCCTTAACAATATTTTAACCACATCTTAACATTCTGAGGCATTTCTTACGGGAGTCTTGGACCCAGCTTAACAATATTTAAACCTTCATTCAACATTCTGAGGGGGTTTCTAGGAGGTCTTAACATTTAAATTGGGTACCTCATAAAGTCCACGACGGACTCCTTAGCCCACGTTGCCATTGTTATCAGCGCGCCAAACCGTTCTGCGAGCTTTAGACCACACATTTCCTCATAAAGCTCCTTTACGCGTTCATTCAGCCGGTCTATCTCCTCCCTTTGCATTTCGACCGTCCTCTCCAGGTCTGACTTCCTTTTGGCGATGTTAACCATCTTTTCTACTGCTTCCACTGGTGTGTAGGCACCCTCCATATATATGAACCCAGATCACATGCCTTGTAACGCTCTGATAGTAGGACCCACCGGCTGCGGAAAGACCCAGTTCGTGGTAGAGCAGCTATTAGGACCCTTTAGATACCGTTTCGACTACATAGTGCTGCTTTGCCCCAACTACGTGAATAACTGCACCGGGACGGGCATAGGAGTAAAAGATGACGACTTCTTCGTAGATATCTTAGACCCCAATGAGTTATCTGGACATCTTAATTTCTGGCATAAACAATTCCCTAAAGATACGCAAACCCTCCTCATACTGGATGACATTGCCTGCGGGGACGACGTAAAAAGACGCACGTCGGAGCTCGTTAAACTCGCCTTTAGCGGCAGACACGACAATATTAACGTTTGGTTGCTCTCGCAGCAGCTTACCAGCGTCTCTAAGCCTTTTAGGGAAAACATAGGATCTCTCGTAGTATTTTATACTCCGAGCAAGTCTGATCTGGAAACCATCTTAAGCGACTATGGTGGCGAGATAAGCAAGGAACAGTTGCATGAATACATGCGGCATTTAAAGACGCACCAACATTCCAAGATGATCTTTTCTTTGAGGTTTCCGTATTCCATTAACATATATGGAGATTGAGCAGCTCTTAGATGAAGTCCCCACACAGCTAGACGAAAGTAACCTTAAGGAACAACTTAACATCCTGGTGTCTTCTGGGAAGTGCAAAGAAATGATAGGCAAGGAACTTACCCATGAGCAGGTTAATAAGTTGTCGGAAGAGGAAGTTAAGAAGTTCCATAAGAGGTATGAGGCTGCCCTTGCAAGTAAGACCACGGACGCCGTAGCAGACTCAGCCATTAAGTTCGCGACTAAATTACTTGGACTTGCGCTGCCCATAGACGACGTGGAGCAACTACGGAAGGACATAAGCGAGGACTATGTCATATCCCAAGAACTTAAGATAACCTGTGGCTGGTTGTCTTTGAAGTGTGGCAAGTTAATGGCAGTCGCCTCTGCGGCACTTCACGTGGCTCAGCATGTCGACTTGAAGGAGGTACTGGTGTCTTGGAAGGACTTCAAGAAGGACAGAGACGTCGAAAAGGTCTTCCAGGCGGCACTTGCTGAGGTACCTGCAAGTGACTTATCACGTCCTCCTCAAGTACTTGCTTAGGTCATCCGCGGGAGTTACCCAGGTCGCCTCAAGTACCTAGTCAAGTCATACTTAAGTACTTACCCAGGTTACCTTAAGTTACCTGTCAAGTCCTTCAAGTCCTTAGATATAAATGAGTGAAGCACCAAGCGCAGCGGAACAACCCCAAGAGGAGCAGAAGATCACCAAAGCTAAGTCCCCAGGCAGAGTCGCTGCAGGGAAGAAGCTCGCGGAGATGAATAGAAAAAACAAAGCAAAGAAAGAGGAAAAGGTGGAAGAGAAAGAAGAGGAATCCTCCATCAATCCGGGATACGTCATTGGCGCGTTAGGAGTCATCATAGCAGCAGGTAGCCTTTACTTACAATGGAAGGCAGCAAAGCCAAAGGTAGAATTAGAGGCTGTGTATGTGGCGCAGGAGCCCCCTAAGAGAAGCAAAATACCCGTAATGGAATAACCTTCTCGCTTTGTAATATAATGTCAACCGCGTTATTGAAAACTGTTGAATAAGCAGCTATCATTACTTCCATCGTTGCGGGTATTGGTTGGGTAGGTAAGAAAGTGCTCAAAGAAGACTTTACTGAAGACCCAAGCAAGAGCTTCGCTAATTTTGCTAAGATGACCGCTGCCGTAGGCGGGGCTATCATGGTAAAGGATTACCTGCGGAAGGAAAAGTACCTGCCTAACATATAAATGGCTAGCGTGGTCGCGGGTGGAATTATTGCAGCTTTAGCATTTACTGGAGCTAATTATGGCGGTCAGTATTTGGATAGATTAGTCAGAGGTGATCGCAGCGGAGATTTAGCCGCCGAAAGGAAGAGACACGACTTAGCGCTGGAGAATTATCAGCGAGACGTTGCAGCTTGGAATGAAAAAAGACAAGCTTACAGGGATTGGTTGGACAAGAACTACGAAGACAAAATGCAGGCGGATAAGAACTTCGAAAATACAGACTACGCCTTTAAGCTCTACGCGCAAGCGCACCCCGACTTTAAGATGAGAAAGCCCCAGTTTAAGAATTACTACCAGCCTTCTAAGAAACAAAAAGACAATGAGTTGGTCTTCGTAGGAGTTGCAGGGCTGGCAGGAGGGGTGGCTTTGGCGTACTTAGTCTAAGCTAAGGTAACTTTGTTGCCTACCCCTTCTAACGAAGGGGACTTGTTCCCTGTAATATATGATCGTCTTTTTGGAAAGCGACAAGAATAACTTTACCACTTATTTGAATCCCCCCATCAAAGCCCATAAGGCTAGGCTCATAAGTTGCTCTTTGTACAATTCTTGGTATAACTTGATCAATGGCATGGTTACCGAGTATAAGGGGTCTAACAATTATCAAGGCGTAATGCTCCCAAATGGACATTACACCCCAATCACACTGGCCAAGGAATTAGCAAAGTACGGTTATACTCTCACCACAGGATTGCCACACGAAATGACCCTCAAACATAATCTACCAAACGATTTCTCGGTAACCCTTGGAAAAGCTGATGCATTGGGATCTTTACTAGGTGTCTCATGCAAGGCAATTACCAACACGGCCATACCCGTGAAATGGAAAGTCGCATCCTCTTATGAAGTCTATTGCGACTTGGTCCATAGTTACAGCAATGGAAAGAAGTCTTCTCTTATGTCCAAGTTTCTGCCCAAAGGTAATCCATTTGACCTGGTAGAATACACTCCCATTTCTTTGTGCTATGATTTGTCTCATTTGGTAGAAAGCATAAACATCACCATTAAAGTGGACGGAGAGACGGTAGATTTCAACGGGCGAAAGATCAATCTTGTTTTATCCTTCGCTTGAATCAAATTTATATAATGGGTCGAACTGAGGACAAACTTAAAAGGATTTACTACGGGCGCGAAGGCTATTGGAGAGGAGCGTCAGCTATTAAGAAACTTTCGACCGCGGCCAGGGTATCAGAAGAAACGGCTAAGAACTGGTTAAAAAACAAACCCTCTGGCAGGTTTATCTTCCCGTGCCCAAGTACATTCCCAGGCCCAGTTTTACCGGAAATGCCCCCAATGAAGTTCATCAGGCGGATTTGCTTTTCTTACCGCACGACAAGGTGAAAAGAAAGACCTATAGGTACGCTTTGACCGTAGTTGATATCGCAAGCAGATACAAGGACGCCGAACCCATAACCAGCAAGGATTCTGGGGAAGTCGCAGAAGCCCTAGGTAGGATTTATAAGCGCGTCTTGAAATGGCCTAAGCTGCTGCAAGTGGATGCGGGGACAGAGTTCATGGGCGTGGTTACTAAGACCCTGAAAGACCACAGTACCAAGATTAGGCGAGCCGAAGCTGAGTACCACAGGGGTCCAAGCATTGTCGAAAGATTCAATAAGACCCTGGCCGAGCGCCTCTTTGGATACCAGTATTGGAAAGAGCTGGAAGATCCCTCCAAACGCAACAGGGAATGGACTCAGAGGCTCCCCCAGGTCGTCGCGGCTTTGAACAACGAGGAGGCCAGGGCTACGGGAATGAAACCCAAGGATGCTATAAAAAAGAAACACGTGGAACACAAGTCCTACGTCAGAAGTTTGAGGGCGGTCGGACTGAAGGAAAAAAAGCTCCCCCGCGACATAGTGGTCAGATACCTCTATCAGCCGGGGGAACTCGAAGGTGGCAGTAAGAGAGCCACGGATCCTAACTGGTCTTTGGAAACGTATGAGATTTCGAAGTCCGTCACCAAGGAAGGGCAACCCGTGTTGTATTACCTAAATGGCCCAAGTCGCGGATTCGTCAAGGAAGAGCTGCTCATAGTCCCCAAAGATTCAGAGTAGTGCTGCTCCACGCGCCCGATTACACTCTAGGCATGTCAGTCTTACGTTACCTCTGCAATGCCCGCGCTTGTTGTTGATACGATCCACGGAGAACTGCTGATCGTCATTTGGGTCAAACCTCCATAGTAGAGGTATGTTACATTTGGCACACCTTGCCCCTTTCTTATAGACGTCGTCCACGCATAGGTCGAACGTCATATTTTTTTCTTCGTCGAGCCGCTTGTAGCGAAGGAGTTTCTTAGCAATGTTCTCTTTGGCTACGTCTTCGGGGGTGCGGTCGTAACGCAGTTGCGGACCCCAGGCTCTTTTCAGCTGTTTGGCATATTCTACGCGGCTTACGGCGGTGTAGATAAGGTTGCTCCAACACAGCCGCTGGTCTATGATCCATAAGGTTTCTTTTATGGTAAGCCCTTGCGCGCTGTGGACTGTCATGCAATAGCCCTGTTGTATTCATATGGGATTCCTGTGGAACATGCGCAGAATAAAAAAAAGAAACGAGAGCCTGAGCACATGGCATGAGATTGGTGTTTTTACTAATTATTTCTAAGTTTAGGATACAACAAGCCCAAGCACCAGTCTGGATGAGAGGTTATTTTTTCCACCTTTTCTATGGGTACCCAGGCTTTATCGTGCGTTACCGCATTTTGCAGTTGGATGTCGGTACCGGGTACGCCAACGTCGCGGCGCTGCATGCGGGTGTCGTGGGGTTTATAACAAACGGGCACGGGATGTGTAGGGAAGCGCTCTTGGTGTATTTTGAAGAAGTCTTTCTGTATGCGAGACTGTGCTGCGCGCTTTCTACTTAGCACCAGATCTTTAGGATGCCAGGCGTATAGAAAGTCCTCGTATTTCTTTGCTCGTACGCGTTTGCGTAGTGTCTTGCATTGATCGGCGTCACTAAGACCCCTTAATTCCGCTTTCAGGTTCCTTACTTGATCCTTGCTGCGGTAGTCGGTGTTAATTTCTTCGGAGTGGTCTACCATCATCTTTAACCATTCGTGGGGCATCTCTCCGGCTATTAGAGGAGGCTGGCATGGATCTCCGGCGAATATTACTTGACACTTTCCACGGAGGAAGTCTACGAATTCTTGAAGGATTTCTAAAGGAACGGTGCAAATCTCATCCCAAAGTATTACTGGTGGTATGTCGTGAATAGCTTCCGGTACCCACTTTTGGCCATTCCAACGAAAGAAACTGTGGTAAGTCTGTGCGTCGTGGCCCATTTCGCAGAGTTCCCTTTCCAAGCGGTGCGTTGGAGTTAGCACCTTCATCTTAGGAAAGAGTTCTAACACACGCGTCGTCTTACCGCTGCCTCCCGTACCGTAGAGGTAAGAGAAGCGTTGGTAGGAAATGGGGTCGGCAACTGAAGGTAGAGGCTCTTTGGTAGGCGTTACAGAACCACGGGTGTGCTCGCCGTGATATTCTACACGTGCCCTCCAAGACCTTATCTCCTCATCTTTGACGCGCCATTGGCCACTTTCTGCGAGTTCATCGGCAGCGTAGAATTCCTTCATTTTTTCCAACACGCTAGGCTTTACGTATAAGGAATCCGTGGCTACGCGGGGGATATCTTCTTTGTCAAACCGCAGGAGCATTGCGAGAAGGTTGATATGCGCGTAGGCAAGCATGCTGGCGCGTAGATGGTAATACTGCGGACGGTGATCTTGGTAGTAGCATAAAGCATTCCATTTGCGTTCTTTTTGCTCGGCTTCTATGAAATAGTCCCACTTCTCCACGGAAACCATGGTTCCTTGGTGATGGGCACGCTTGATGAGGAAACTTAACTCACCTTCGTCTGTTATTAGGCGCCTTTGCATGTGTTTCTCTCCCTCCTTAGCGCCCTGGGTGAACTTTCCTATGACAATTCGGGCGGTGGGGTTGTGTTCTGGTAACCATTTAGTGAAGGCGCTATGGCAGAGTATGGCTTCATGCGCTGTGTATTTCAGGAGTTTACGCTCTTCAAGGAATTTTAGCAGCGGTATGGGTATCCATTCTTTCTCCTGTAAATGCTTGCCATACCAAGCGTAAAAATTATGGGATGCAAGTCTTTAGCCAACTTCCAAGACTTTAATCTGACGAACCCTGTTGCTGGCGCATCGTAGCTGCCATCTAAAGACACGAAAAAGAACTGCGAGTCTGGGTGTCCGTAGCGGTCGTAATATCCCTTACAATCGCTAAGACCTTTAAATGACACAGGATAGCAATGCTTCATGTCTAAGGAGACGTATTCGTCTTCGTTGTACTCCATATTCCAAAGACCTCCATGACCGTGTTCTACGCACGCTTTGGAGATGTCTTTGAACTCTTTTGGGGTAGGTTTCCAGCCGTTTCTCTTCTTGGCAGCTAAGAAGTCTAAGCTGCGGGAGCTAAGGACCTCGTCTGAGAAGTCTTCCCCAAGGGTTTCGCAGGCGCTCTGGATGCGCAGATGTTCGATTTCGGGGCGGTAAAGAGTACCATCTTGCGTCATAAACTGGCTTCCTTCGGAATCCATCAGCCAAATGGAATTTTCATGTATTAACTCTCCCAATGGCTAGGCCTTGTAGACCTTTGTCTCCTTCTTCTTGGGGAACCGAAGTTCTCTCCAAGCGTGTCCGTTGTGTTGGTAGATAATAATAGGAGCGCCTCTGCCTCCATATTTGTGAGTTCCTGGGTAAATGTACCCGTCTGTTATGTCTTTCACGTGTATTCGTCTTTCTAGGGCAGTTTCTAATTTCTTAATGTTGTCTATCGTGGCTCCTGCCCTGCGGGTGACATCTTCCCATTTCCTAATGGTTTCTCTTCTTTTCAGAGTTAACTTACCACCACGAGAGGAATCCTCAAAGAACTCCCTCACCAACTTACCCACGCAGTTGCCGGGATGTCTCATCGGCCTGAGTTTCCTAACGTCTGTCTCTTCAATCTCATACGCGCCGTAGATAACTACAGTAACAGGATAAGCAACTTCGTAGAATAACGCGTCTATACCCACCATCGCACCAGGTCTCGTATCCTTGTTTAATACAAACAGGTTCTGCTTACTTGACGTCCGGATAGGATTACGACCCCTTTCTATTACCCAACCGCCATCTAAATACTTTATGAACGTCAATTCAAGACGGTAGTTACCTTCTGGCATTAAGTCGATTATCCTTTCGGCTCTTTCGTCATTCATGGTTTCATCTGTATCTCCTTCCATAAATGTCGTGAAGGCGAAGTCAGCATCCAAACGATTCAACACCTGAGTCCTCAGCTTGCGCACAGTTTTGTTCCTAATGCTCCTGATAGCGTCCATCTATATCTAAGAAATATTTTAACCCTCGTTTGCGACCCTTAACACAGCAGCAGGTAGGAATTATCGCGCAACGTGGGTAATACCCGATGCGGACGCACACATTTAGAGGGACCTTTGACGCAGGTAATACCCGTGAAATTCAATGTTTAGTAACTCGGATTTCACGAGTCCCCCTACCTGCTGCTTGAGCGCCAGTAATCCGACTGGGAAATTAGACTCCCCTTCAAAACTGTCATCCTAGATCGGGAGGACAAACACTTTTTAGACCCAATATCGAAATACAGCAATTTTTATCGCAGCTATACAAAAATGAAAATACTCCAAAGAGAGCCTTGTGCTCCTGGAAAACGAAAGAAAAACCTGTGCATAACTTGCACGAGGGACCGCGAAAGCTTAACGATGCGCAAAGCAAACACAAGGCTTTGAACAACTTAGGGTGCATGAATTACCACAACAGAAATAATGTTAAAAAAATTTAAAAAATGAATCACTTTTATTTAAGTGTCTAGTCGTTCTAGCGCTTTCGCACTAATTGGGGACACTTTTCATTCACAAGCACTACCACTTCATTCAATATTCTATGCACACAACGCTCAACTCACATGTTGATTTTTATGGAGGGAGGAAACCGGAGAACCCGGAGAAAACCCTCGTAGCATAGGAGCGAACAACACATCAAACAAACTCAATTCACATGTGGCGACCGCAGGTCCAGCGACCCGACCCGTTGGACTCACAGCGGTGAAAGACGACGCGTTAGCCGCGAACGCCACCCATGCTACCCGTTATTAAACTTACAAACGAAAAAAAATGTAAAATGCTTCACAACCGCAAAAAACATATCGAAAGAATATTCGCACTAAGCCCACTACGCCACTCAAGGGTTTAAAACACAACCACAGAGGCGAAAGGCAAAACTTTTCACAAACGCCACTCGAGGGTTTTGAAACACAACCACACGAGGAAAGAGGCAAAACTTATTTCCACAAACACCACTACGTACTCCGTTTTAAAACACAACCACACGAAGCGAAAGGCCATAAACTACTTTTCTCCTTGACCGGAGTTTAATATGAAAATAAAAAAATAAAAAATAAAAAAAAAACAAAAGGGAAAATATATTTGCCTTAACAAGCGCTGGACAGTCTGCCCCTTCGGTCGGTGAAATCTCCCTGGGGTATCTTGAACTGGTTCTTCATTTTGTTTACCTCGGACAGCTCCAAGCGCTTCGACGACCCTGTCCTGCGGTACTTCCAGAGTATTAGACATCGTTCAAAGCCTCAGTAAAGTTCAAAGTCTTGGTAAAGCCGGAGCTAGAAGGAACACGTCCGAGCCGTAGCAGGTTTGAAGTGGAATGATTGATATGCTAATCAGTTATCATACATTTATATACCAGCGAGACCACTAAGGATAGTAGAAACGGCTTTTACTTTCCGCAACAGCTTTTAACAAAAATTTAGGTGTGACATGCTCGTGCAACTTGTCTCTGTTACACGAGAAATTGTACCGTGTGACAGGGGCTTAAGTCAGTACCGTATGATTCCCACTAACACGCTAACTATTCTTATGGGAAGTCATTTCAATATTACGGCATACCATAGACCGTGAACGTGCTTTAAGTCAGTACCAGCCAAAATTTTAGGGGGGGGGGGGGGGGGCTAATTGAGTTTCTTTCGTCAACACAACGGAAAACAATATAAAAAAGCATCGTTTTTCTGCTGAAGGGGGGCTTCAGCCTCCCTTTGCCCCCCCCTGGATCCGCCCTTGCCGTACGTTTCTCATACACACGATACGGTGTTACTAAAACGAGTAACGGAGTAATGAGTAAAGAGTAATCAGAGTAACCAGAAAACGAGTAACATCAAATGTGTTATACCTTGAAAAATCGTAAATAAATAATAACGTATAATAATTAATCATGATTTGTATTCTCGGTTGTGTTTTATGTACATGCTGTAAGTCAGTATGTTTCTACGGAGCCCGATCAGTGCCATGCAAATTTCGTGATTGTTTTTACTTTTCTCGACTTTTTTCACGACTTTTTTCACGACTTTTTTCACGACTTTTTTCACGACTTTTTTCACGACTTTTTTCACGACTTTTTTCACGACTTTTTTCACGACTTTTTTCACGACTTTTTTCACGACTTTTTTCACGACTTTTTTCACGACTTTTTTGTCGACTTTTTTGTCGACTTTTTTGTCGACTTTTTTCTCGACTTTTTTCTCGACTTTTTTCTCGAATCTTTTCTCGGCTTTTTTCTCGACTTTTTTCTCGACTTTTTTTGACAGCTGAACAACAGTAGAGCAGGCTCATCCTATGCTGAGAGCATGGACAATATGGCGAGCTGCAAATGCAAGTTCTCTATGGGGTAAAATACCGGTCAAAAATACGTGTAGTATATACATGTATTATACAAGTATCATACATGTAATGGCGTTTGGAACGTGTACTTAAATATTTAAAAATTTAAAAACATAGATTAATTAGGTATTAAAAACCCAACTACACTATGTTTGACACAGGTATTCGGACTCAAGCACGGGAGATGGTGGGGGGGGGGGGGGGTACGTATGTGAAAAGTGATTGATTTTAAGAAAAATGATGAAAAAGAAAAGATAAATAAATAGCATAAAATAAATAAATAAATATTAAGGCAGTGGGTGATTGGGACGAGTTGAGCGTACGAGACTGATATGAAAATCACTGGTGTCAAATGCCATATATCATATTCCGGCGAGCTCACTTCCGGTACGAAGCTCATGTGTTGAGCGAGAAAATACACGGATTTTTCGACTATTTTACGCTCTCTCGTGAATTTAAGTGAGTCTGTCTTTCATTTACCACTGGATTTAAGTAAAGCAGTATGTAAACCATTACTAGTAGTAATATTAAATGATTTGAGGCATTTTTCGGTACGTCAAATCTGTGTTTTCCGAGTACCGTTGAGAGTCGATTTTACAAGGCGTTACTCGATTCTCGACTATCTAGCTGCGAATAACTGGGTCTAGCTTCAATACCCGCCTTTGAATCATGATTTTACCGCCAAATCTGAAATCTTGAATAAATTATCTTTGTTTTGATATATTATAAGTCGACTTTTGTGAGCTTTTTGGTACGTCAAATGGCTGCTAAACTACATCATCTGGTCTTTCTCCTTTTGATCTTCTATTGTCAAACTGTAGAAGCCATAGAAGACGATTTTAGGGAACAAAATGATCAATTTAAGGCAAATTCTCCTACCTTCACTTACGAAATTTCGAAGTAAGTTGGAATAATTAGGCTTTTTTTATTTATTTAAGCGTTCAATAAACGTATTTTTATTCTTATTCTTATTTTTATTTTCAAATTAGTGAATCCGAATTGTATAAAAAATAATTTTATTGTATTCATTTTATTGTAGCAATTTAATCTATGCCATCTCTAAGAAAAGGGATAGTACTGGCTGTGGAACTTCTGCTTTATCAGAGGTTGTGAGCAGGATTTTGACAGATTCTGGAGTCGAAGGGGTTTTAATTAACAATCGTATACTGAATGTATTTGGAAAAACGATTTCTGTTTTAAAGAGCAAAGCAAAGGCTGCAGCTAGGAAGGGTGGCTTCTCTCTCAGGAGATTAGAAAATAAATGGAGAGAGACTACTCAGAAATTGACAAGTGTGCACTTGAACAACAGAACAGTAATCTTAGAGGCCAAAAAAGAGCATTAGAAGACACTGTGTGGAAGAAGTGTCAAAAAGGCTGAAAGTAGAAGAAAAACTACAGGCTGCTCTTGAAAAATCTGAAAGCTCTTGTAACTTCTACAAAAAGAGATTCAAAAATTTAGTCAAAAAGGTTATAAAGAACCAGGAAAAACCAACACCAAACAAAAGAGGGTCTTCAAAGAAAAAGAGTTTTCATGAGTTCACAAAAAGGCACCAATACAGGGTAAAGGGCCAGATGAAAGAGCAATGTAATGCAACCATCTCCTTTATTAACAATGCAACCCAAGAATATGAAACCTTACAGCTAGTTGATAAAGATCAACTCCCTCTCAAAGAGAACAATCCTGTAACACTCACTGATGAGGAAATTACTGATCTCAACTTTTGGCTGTACATAAAGGACAAATTTAACATTTCCAATGAAGCTTGGCATGAACTGGCCTTGAAATCAACTGAAATGCCAAATATGTATCAACTTAATAAAAGAATATCAGATTTGAATGCCAAATGGAGGCTTACAGACACACCAGGAGAGGCAGAGGGTGTTCAGATTTCATTTAAGGAAAGCTTGATTGAACAAACCAAGAGGCTTAAAAACAAGGGGAGGCTAAAAAATGAAAATACAATCAAGGTGAAGTTGAGTGGTGATGGAACAAGTATTGGCAAAAGATTAAAAATAGTTAATTTTACTTACACTATACTCAATGAAAAGGATATTGCAATGAGTGATAAAGGTAATTATTTATTGGCTGTAATGAAAACCACAGAAACCTATGACAATCTTGCAGAAAGTCTAAGTCACTTAAAAGCAGAAATGGAAAACTTTGATGAAATTGATGTTGAAGGACAAAAGTTTAAAATTGAATACTTCCTAGGAGGTGATTGGAAATTCTTAGCATGTGTCTGTGGATTAGGCCCAGCAAACCAGGATTATGCATGCATTTATTGCAAGTGTCCCAGAGAATCTAGATGTGATATAACCAAAACCTGGTCCTTAACTGATAAGAAGTTTGGAGCAAGGACACATGATGAAATAACTGAACATTCAAGATCCAAACGGTTTAATTGCAAATCAAAACCCCTCTTTGATTTTATTCCACTAGACCATGTTATCATTGATACTTTGCACTTGTTTTTAAGAATATCAGACAACCTCATTGAGCTTCTGATTAGAGAATTGAGGAGGAAGGATGCAATTGAAAATGTTAAAACTTTTCCAAATGGTTTTAAAAGGGAAAAATACAAACACATGGCAGGGTATGAGGCATTTTTAAAGAACATTGGAATAACATTTGAATGGAAGGTAGAGCCAAATACTAAAAAACTTGATTATAGGGATCTAACTGGACCAGAAAAACTAACTGTTTTTCAGCACATTGACTTCAATACTCTGCTTCCAACATATGAATACACAGATAATTTGAAGAAACTTTGGGGTGATTTTATGGACATTATTGGAGATTTAAAACTGGACTATGATAATGAAGAATCAACAGTCAAGCTGAAAGATAAAATAAAATCCTGGTTTCAACAATTTCTTAATCTTTATCAGGGTAAAGATATTACACCAAATATGCACACTCTTTACTGTCATGTTCCTGAATTGTTGAAGCTATACAAAAATATTGCACATTTCAATCAACAAGGGATGGAAAAATATAATGATACGGCATCTAAAAATTATTTCAGATCATCCAACCACCGAGGGGTATCTGCTTTGAGACAACTCTTCTGGAAAAGACAAAGAGTGCAGCACCTTGAGGCAGAAGGTTACCAGCGAGAAAAACATTCTTTGACTTGCTCAAACTGTCTGGAACAAGGTCACAACATTAAGACATGCACCAAAAAATGCAAAAGGTGTGCATTTGAAGTTTGCTGTGGTCATCTTGATAAAGTGAATAATAAGTGGGTGCCAAGCTGCACTTTGTGAGTTTTCAGTAATTATGAATTTAGACATAAAGTAGTTTTTTACAGTATGTGGTTTAGCATTTAGGAAACATGCACAAAACAAGCAAACAAAATTGCAATACTGTTTATCATTGATATTTTAATATAACCATGGCTATTAACAAGTTTTCAGTTGTGAGTTTTCAGCAATTATGAATTTAGACATAAAGCAGTTTTTTTTACAGTATGTGGTTTAGCATTTAGGAAACATGCACAAAACAAACAAACAAAATTGCAATAATGTTTATCATTGATATTTTGATATAACCATGGCTATTAACAAAATGTTGTCTTTATAATTCTTGAAAAGGAATCCATTAAATCCATTGAGTATCTGAAGGTAAATGTTTATGTATTGTTTTTAAGATATTGTTTCCTATTTCCATCACCTTGTACAAACGTAAATACAAGCATAAATGAATCCTCGATTTCTGATTTAACATATTTACCACCAATGTACTTAAACTCTTGAATTGGGTTCTTCTTAGTGATCCAGTACCGTACAGTTTGTTTTTCTACAAAAGCATAATCTCCAATGCAATTAAGAATCCTCTCATCCCACCTTGTCCCTAGTATAGCGTCCAAAGACCGGTTGTCTTCCAATTTATAAATGTCCTTTCCCCTATGAAGAATACTGTTTGTGATCTTTCCAAGTCCGGAGTAAAAGACATCCTGTTCAACATTTATTTCTATTCTCGTCGAAGGGTCGTCCCGTCGGCCTGACCACAAAGCTCTTTTAATTGAGCGATAAAGCTGTTCATGAAAAACAAACTTTCGGTCTTCTAGTGACTGCTGGCCTGGAATATAAGCTTTCTCCAAGCGAATAAATGGAAAGTATTCGCCTTCGTTGTCATAGTCTCGCCATTCGTCAAACTTGTCGCTATATCCAACAAAATGGATTTTCAACTTCTTTCTTTCCTTATCGACTTAAACAATCTCAACATCGTAAAGACTTTTGTCTTTTTTTTTTTTTTGCTTTCGCTTTATTCCTGGTTCTTTTTTACGACTACATTCCTCAATGAATCGTTTTGGTGGACGAGAAAAACGTTTTACACTGTCCGCCATCTTGTTTTCGGTCATCAGTGAGCATGCGCACCGGAACTGATTTGTGTTATTGTCAACAATATCAAATGTCATTTAAGCAATAGAAAACTTTTTCCGTGTTTACATAGCCTGATAGCAACACTCGGGAGGTTGGGAGAATTCGAGACAGTTATGCAAACCCTCGACTACGTCTCGGGTTTGCATAACTGTCTCGAATTCTCCCAACCCCCCGAGTGTTGCTATCAGGCTATGTAAACACAGAGAAAAAAGTTTTCTATTGCTTTTATAAAATAAATACTAAGGGAAAACATTACCACTTGCAAGAAAATAAATCTTTATTTGAATTTGATTCTCATATCAAAATACAAATTCTCCATACATCACGAACTTTGATCGTTAGCCAATCAAATTTCGTGTAATAAACGCCAAGGAGGCAAATGTGAAGCGAGAAAGAATCGCTAGCTATTTTAAACATTTATCATTCTAAAACTTTAAAACAAATACAAAGAAATGTCCAGAGATTGAATAGAAATCTTAATAAAAGATTTCAGAATTGATTATCTTTACGAAAGTGATCAAAAGTAGATAACTGAGTGTCACTGTGACTGGAATTCTCGGTTTTGCAAGAAACGTGGTTTTGCTCAATTTGACAGCCAGAAAACATGGCAGCGAAGTCGATTGTTTCGTCTCGCCTCGTGAAGATATTTTGTGGAGCTGAAGAGCTATCGCTGGAAAAAGTTTGAAGCTGCTGACTGTTTCCTTGAAATACTTGTATTCCTTATCGGGCGGTGCATTTAAATCATGAGAAAGCACGTCGCTGAACAACCGAAGCTGTCCTGACGAAGGACGTGTGTTGTAGCTCCCGAGGGAATTCTCTTTGCGGTGACCAACGAGAGATTGTCATGATATTACGATCAGAAAGACCTGCATGAGACCATAGGGTTATGCCTGAGGCCCTGACACAAGTCAAAATTTGGAACTTCGTCTTCAAAATACACTTTTGGGGGCGTTTTTTTCCTCGAAAGAAACTGTGAATTTTTGAACTTGTACCGGGAAAACAAGAAAGTTGTGACGTCAAAACTGTGTTTACATACCCTCATGCAAACATGGCTATCAACCAATCACAGCGTGCGTACTATTTAATTTATTTTATAAATCAATATATGGAATGATTTTCATATTCATATGAGTATACTCATGGATATGTATCGTAGAAAGGTAGGTAGCAATGGTACAGTAAACGATAAAGTACGTCGTACAATGTATATTGAGTTAAGAATAAAAGTGTTTCGGTTGAAGGCAACGTTACGAAACATGAGTCATGTTTGTATTCCTTAAACAACGGAGCCTGAGATACCAGCTAGTAAGCGGTCAAAAAAGTCGAGAAAAAAGTCGAGAAAAAAGTCGAGAAAAAAGTCGAGAAAAAAGTCGAGAAAAAAGTCGAGAAAAAAGTCGAGAAAAAAGTCGAGAAAAAAGTCGAGAAAAAAGTCGAGAAAAAAGTCGAGAAAAAAGTCGAGAAAAAAGTCGAGAAAAAAGTCGAGAAAAAAGTCGAGAAAAAAGTCGAGAAAAAAGTCGAGAAAAAAGTCGAGAAAAAAGTCGAGAAAAAAGTCGAGAAAAAAGTCGAGAAAAAAGTCGAGAAAAAAGTCGAGAAAAAAGTCGTGAAAAAAGTAGAGAAAAAAGTCGTTAAAAAGTCGAGAAAAGTAAAAACAATCACGAAATTTGCATGGCACTAATCGGGCTCCGTATGTTTCCCACCCATATGATAACCATTCTTATGGGAAGTCATTTCAATGTTACGGCATGTCGTACCGTGTACGTGCTGTAACTCAGCTGTACCGTATGTTTCCCACTTATATGATAACCATTTCCATTTCTTTAACGAATGTCGAGTCTAGAAATCAAATCCCAAGATCCAACCGAGCCGTATGTGAGAGGACAGTACACTATCTCCTACGCCAACCTTGATTCCTAATAGCTCCTCACGTCATTTCTTACGCCTGCAACTTTGACTGTGGAAATAATTTTATTTTTCTTCGCAAATGATAATATAATAGCTGATAGTGCAAGAAAACACAGAACAGATTTCACAAGAAGACGTGATTTTATTGGACTTCATTTGGTGATTCTTGTTTATTTATAACGTCTCCTTTTTCTGAGACAGACGATCAAAACCATGACAAATTACCTGCCTTAATCTTATTGTGACTTGCAAAAGGGGCTTACACTGCTAGCTAACCTTTTTGCAAGAGTGCCTTTTTTACAGTCTTGTACTAAGTAGTAATTATTGAATAAAAACCTTAGAAAGAATATACAGGGACGCACCCAGGAAGGGAGCTGCATAACACCATCTGAGTATGTCCCTGGTAAACCTAGTCAAATATCTTATTAACAAATTAGATCCAAATCTCCGGTTATTCTCCCGCCTCAAAAATCAACTAAATTCTAATTCGATCTTTGGGCTTTCGCTACAGGTGTAGCTTAGGGCTCTGTTGTGATTATTGCCCCATGCTGTGATATAACAGCCGCAGTTTGCATCAAAAAGCTATGAAATTATTACCATGATCCTTAAAGATCCATTTTAGGTTTCGGCTACCGGCGTTTTTGCTGACTAACTATATTTAGCTATTTAATATTCATAATTTGATTTGTGAAACATATATAAGCATGCATACGTAGAAAAAGAAATCAAAAATTGAATTGACGAATTTGTTTAGAGAGGGTGACACGTGACAGTTGTAACTGATAAACTTGTGGCCCTCTATGTTTAACGTCTCTAAGTGAGACGGGACCGCCATTTTACGTGGTCATGCGAGCCATGGCAAGCAGATCTAACTATTTTCTTCAGAATGCTGTTTTTTGTCGAATTGAAAGACAAATATCCCTTTAAAAATACCAGATTATAGGATTTTAAAGTAAAATTATTACAGATAAAAATGTGTTTTTTTTTTTTTTTTTTTTGGTGTATGTGTGTGAATTGGAAGGACATATCCTTTCTAAAATAATTGCATTATTTATAAGCTAAAAATGTTTGTATTCATGCAAAACCATCGATCATTCACAGTCGGTAACTGGGCTATGTATGATGAGTAACTAGCACCCTATGCTTTGGTGTGAAGGTAATGCCCTCCAGTGGCTCCTGCTCAGGGATAGATTCAGGAGTGATGAGGAGGGCAGTAAGCCACCCTCCTTTTGCTTTCATTTCTTGGTATTGCCTTAGTAGGCAACCGCCTTTTGCTCGCATTACTTGATGAAGCCTTAGTCACCCCCCTTCTAAATTTCCTGGATCCGCCTTTGCTGCTGGCATAGGTGTCTTGGTTTTGTTGTCCTGCGGTAGACAAATTCATTGTACCGCCTTCAGGATCATCTTCAGGACCTCCAGTGGCCCTGCTGGCATAGGTGTCTTGGCTTTGTTCTGCGGTAGACAAATTCATTGTACCGCCTTCAGGACCACCTTCAGGACCTCCAGTGGCCCCTCTGGCATAGGTGTTTTGGTTTTGTTCTGCGGTAGACGAATTCATTGTACCGCCTTCAGGACCATCTTCAGGACCTCCAGCGGCCCTGCTGGCAGAGAGAAATAAAATATATGTAAATATAAATATTTAGTATAAATACACAGGTGATTATTGAAAATCTCGCGCGCTGATTGGTCGAGAAACTCAGATTATCACACGATGATCACCTCGAGCGATAATCCAAAATGGCGGACAGCCGCTTTTTTGCTGTTACCGGGGGAAAATGTGTCTTTTATATTCTTTTTTCTTCTTCTATTTTTGAAAGAATCACCTGTGTATTTATACTAAAACAATTATTTGCCTCAGGCTCAGTGAATATTGGGAATAATAACCTCACCTTCGTTTCGGTTATTATTCCCCGACATTCACTTCGCCTTCGGCGAATAATTGTTAAATAAAGGTCAGTTCTTCTTGTGCTATCGGGCAAAGAGTTCCAAAGTATTGGACCAGCAACAGAGTAGCGATAATAAAGAGCGAGTTGATAATTTTCACTGAATAAGTAACGTTAGTTATATATAGTATCAACATGAAGGCTGGTTTTCGTTTTTGTCTACCATCCAACGTTCAATACAAGCTGAGCAGCACTCAAACTCGTCCTTCTCAACGTTATGATTCATTTTGAGCATAAAATACTTAATTTATACATTATGTAAAAACTTTAGTTAGATAGATCGATGATAAAATACAAGATATCTGTCTCGTAAACTGATGAAGTGTTAGATTTGTAATTTTACTTCTGGTAAATTATTATTTGTCCAATCAGACGCGCGTCCACTTTTTGCCCCAACTTCGAAGATAACCAAAACAAAATAATGTTTTTCCCTTTGATTCTAAGAGGTTCACCCCTTCCTGGGTTAACGTTGTCCCTGGACAAAATCCTGGATCCGCCCCTGGGACTTCATGCAGAAAATAGGTTTTACATATCTTCAAAAACTCATGAATAATTCATAAGCCTTTGGTCCAATTGGATCCACCATACACGTCACGTGCATGGACCTTTATACCAGATAAAGTCCTCTTCATTAGTATTCTTCATATAAAGAATACTAATATGGACAACCTTATCAGAATAAAGGTGCATCCAAGTTTAGATGAAGACTTAGAGCCTCATCAAGGTCGGTCTCACCTACGATCATCGACGACCCATAAATTATCGTCGACTAGTACCCCTGTCTTGAGTTCGGCATGTTGTCTTCAATTGTGGGAGCCTTTTTTGCACTTACTGCGCATGGCAGGGACGTAAAAACCTCACTGCGCATGAAATTGCTGTACAAACGACTATCAAAGTATAAAATGTTCGCGAGGTATATGGTCGCTATACTTCAACCAAAGGTTTGTGAATTATACTTAAAGTTTTTGAAGCCGTTTAATAAACTCGCAGATCGTGTTTTATCGGGTCTGCGCCTGCTCCTTGTAGTTTTAAACCCGATAAAACATTCCTGCTCGTTTATTAAACACTACATAACGCATCCAGAGATATTCTAATCTATGAAAGCATTAATTTATGTACAAAATGTAAGCTTACTTTAACAATTCTTCGGAGGTTTCCCATTGTCCTTTCAGTATGTTTAATATGTCGACCAACTCGTCGTCCAACTCTCCTTTCTCTCTCAAAAACTCTGTAGCTTTTTGGATCTTTTCACTGCTAAGGTCAGGATGAGCAATGCCAATTCTCGTTTGATTAAGATTTTTAAGACTATCCACCAAATTTTGGTCCCAAGAAATCTTTTGGTTCAACTCCGTCAGCCGTTGTCTTGCTGAAGTTTGGTCGGCCGGTTGCGCACAAAAGTCTTTAATGTAGCTGTCAATATTTTTAAACTTATAAAAACGCCATTTTTTAAAGCATTTTCCCAGGACGTACTTGCACATGTTTCTCTCCATGGTTTTGCCAATTTGTATAAGAATGAGCACACTGTCATCTCGATCCTTGCTTGCTTTTATTTCTTGCAGTTGTTTGGCCAACTCTTTATTCTCCTCTTCCAGGTCTTGTATTTTCTTGTTTAAAGCTTGGATCTCATCTTCATGTTTTTTTTCATTCCTGCGACATACCCTCAACTCCTTCTCCAAATCTGCTATTTTTTTCTCATTGTTGCGGATTTGTTTTTCGTTGTTTGAGGCCATTGTGTTTCCAGATTGCTTTTCTGAAAATAGTGAAATTTCATGATACTAAGAGTGCTAAGAGTGCTAAGAGTGTGATAGAGTACTATATTGGTACATAACTATTCTTATTACATCAGGGACGTAGAAGCATAATTTTTATTGGAGGGCTAAAATGATAATTAGATTGTATTAAAAGAAAAAAGAAAAACAAAAAGAAAAAAGAAAGCGCGCGCCTGCTGGTATGCTTCGTGCTATAGCTACCTCTACTAAATATTTTATTATTTTTGATTATAAGAATTTAGTTTTATAATTGTGAGTATTTTAGCGGAGCACCATAGGTATAGAAAGTGGTAAACTATTCAACTCAGTTTTCGTGGTCATCGCATGGGAACCCTGTGCGTAACGCTAAAAAGTGTCGCCCGCCAGGTGTACATCGCGTTTCTGAATGGTCGAGCTTTCAAATCACACGTCACTTGGAAAATGACGACTTTTTTGACGAGCTTTTTAACTATATATATATATATATATGTTTGTTTTTTTGTTTTTTTTTTTGGTAAAAAATGTAAAAACGAAACAAAAAAATCATGGAAGTAATCATGGAAAAAAAGAATTCGCCACAGTGTGAAGATAGAGGTTAGGACATTTTCTATTTAGTTTTATTTAGTGTAGAAAACATAGCTACTGGGGGCTGGTGGTGAGTTGTGTACAAAATTTCTAAGTAGAAAAGTATTTCACTGCATGGGTTTTATTATGGGAGACATTATCTTCATCTGTAATAAAAAAAAAATTGAAGATTTTCCCCCCGATTTTACTTTACCTTTTAGATTCATTAAAATTGAGCTCCATGTGACGTGCGTATCGGGAGCTCCGCTTTTAGGCTGTACTATAAATATATATTATTCTAATTCATTCTGTAACTACTGAGTGGTTTAAGAAAAATAGCAATTTTATTTTTTAGTAGTCTATGCCTACAGAGTTGCATTTATTTGAGAAAGGCCCTCCCTCCCCCCACCCCTCTCCCGAACCCCACCAACTTCTTTTCTTTCGTTTCTTTTTTAAAGTAAAATTAACCAGGAATTCAAAGCTAAAAAACGTCGGCCATTTATGGAAAACTTTGTCGAAGAATCTTCCAAGAACAAAACTAGCCCCTGGGGTGGCTGGTGGTGAGTTGGATACAAAATTCCTATAAGTGGGAGAGTATTCTCGCGCAAAAAAAAAAAAAAAAAAAGTAGTGCATTTTGATTCGATTTCACTGCATGGCTTTTATTATGGGATACGTTATCTTCATCTTGAATAAAAATGATTGAAGATTCCCCCCCCCCCCCCCCCCCCCCCCTCGATCTTATAGTTTACCTTTCCGTTTCATTCAAATTGGGCTCCTGTGACATGGGTATCGGGAGCTCCGCTTTTATTTAGGCAGTGCCAAAGTATGAACAAAATCGATTTTTTGACTGTTGCCGCGAAATTTCGAATTTGTCTGGTTTTGACGGACAGCCGCTTTTAAAGATGATCTCTTAGCGAGAATAAACATTATGAGTCACTAACGGAATTTGTTTTCTTGGCCTTGCAGAAAATAATGTGACATTGAATTTATTATTTCAATAATGCCTTCTCGTGGAACGCTTACGTCAATGGACTATCGGTCACCCTTTAACTGACCTTGTGAGAAAAACTCTCAAGGTATTAACCTTTTTTTCATACTAATTCTATGCCTGCCGAGCTGAAGAAATACAGGGAAGAGAGCGGACAGTTTTTGGTCCTATGAAAGGGCTTGTAAAATTGCAAAATTAAAGGATTGCCGTACATTTTTGTTTCCAGGTGATCTGACGGAAATCGATTAGCCAATATTTCGTACTACATTTCAAGAGAATACATATTCAAATCCAACTCAAAACAAAATTTACGGCAATGTTTCGTCTAGGCGCGGTAATCTTAGGGATTGATTCTTTTTAAAGTCAGAAAATCATGCATTACGCGCTTTCAGAGATCACCGGTCCTCTTTGTTTGAGCTTAGGAGCATTCATTTCATAAATAGTTCACCAAAACATTCCATAATTGATCAATTTTTGGGAAAAATTTAATTTCTTTCGATGTGCAATCTTTACTATGCCATAGTTACAACCTAGAAGCTGTTCACATCAGGCCGTTTCCAAAAACAGATTATGCAAATTTAGGCTTCAAGGAAATAATTTAAGGTGGAACCAAACTAATTCAGAGCGAGTTTTGGACAATATTATTCTCGTTCGCTTCGCAAAACTAGTGCGTCAATTTAACTGGATTCTTCATATAATATGCTTGGATTATCCTAGATCCTAACAGTGTATTTTATTTTAAGATTTTTGAAATGTCTAGTCTATTACGGCCGAAAATCAAACAGTGCTATTTTTAGTTTTTGGCTTTTTCTTCTCATCCTCAGGTACGATTTTTCATCGCAAACTATTCCGGCCATGCGCCGCTCGCCAAGTCAGCGGATATTCGTATAAAATATAAACCACAGGAAGCCCAAGCTCTCTCAGGCCCGGACTTAGAGAAACAAAACTTTTTGCTACGGTATTCCTGTGCTTTAATAGGTATCCTATTACAAATGATTGCAAACGAGAGCTGAGGATTCAAGCTTTATTTTGGTACCAAACATGCCGTATTTTACGAATAATTTTCAAGGTTTTTTCTTCACAAAGTGCCTATTCTTGAAGAAGGATCTCACAAATATTCGTCTCAAATCGGAGCTTTTTGAAAGTAAAAAACGAAAAGTATAAATTCGTTCAATCGACCACAGATTCGACATCAGTAATTTAGAATGTGTGTATTTTAAGAATCTACCCCGGCAAATGAGGTAACTAGTTCTGATTTTGAGAAATGTTGTTTATAATATTTGACCTTTTGTGTTTTTCTTGCAATTTAACAAAGCACATACGGCAAGAAGGCTGTTAAAATCTAACTATCGAGACGAAAAGGTTGTTCCAAACAAATTAAAGTATGTTTGGTAAAAATCAAATGCTTTAATGTTATATATTGTTCTTCTACCCCGGCAAGTGGAAAACTGTTTACACAGAAATTTATAAATCGAAAACTATCTTGACTCTCTATACATTTCTTTGTAAAATCTGACTTAACTCGCTTAACACTTAACGCTTAAGGTGGCTGCCTACTTTTGAACATTCGATTTGAGCCCACGATGTGCGCGCGCTCAAAAACCGCTGAAAAATCTACAATATTTTATTGAAGAACCATACGCGTTTTGAGCTTCAACAGGGCAAAACCCTCAAATTTTGCACGGGACTATATTTTTTGATAGCTCATTCGAAAAAACTCCTAAAAATCTAGGTTATATCAACATTTTAGGAAAAGTTTAAATCAGGAACACGTGAAAAAATAGATTTTTGTAGGGATTTTTGTTCGACTTTATGAGATTTTTTAAGAGCACCGAAACTACAAAATATGACAAATCAAGGTATCTCTCTGTCTTTTTGCCGAAAATTTCCATGTATTATTGTAGAAGGATTGACTAGCCTTCGTTCGTGCAATCATATAGTCTGCAAATAACTATTATCTTATGAATCTTAATTTTTTTTCTAATCACTTCCGGTGGCGCAATTTTTACTTCAAAAGCTCATGCGTAAGCTTCCATTGAATGCTGATTATTTTGAAAACGAGCTCGGGACACCCTATTTTTCTTTCCAGATTTGGAATCAGCATTAAATTTCAATTCGGAAAATCGAAGTTTTAAAAAAAGCTTAAATCAATTTCCAAAAGTAGGCAGTCACCTTAACACAGCGACACCGCTGCATTTGTACGCGGGCGCATGACCGGAATAGTTGGCGATGCTGAAATTTTCTGAATCTTAACATCTAGTACTAATGCAGCCTGTGTATAAATTTGGATGGAAAGCTCTTTATGTACACCTCACTTTAAAAAACGTTTTCTCCAAAATTTGGACCAGGACGACGAGCTGTAAAAATTTTACTACCATCTAGCAAAGCTCTGGTCTATTGATGTAGGAACTTTGAAGAAAAAAACTTGGAGCCGTTTTGAAGATAAAATGTTCGGCGAAAATGTGATTTTTAGCAAAACTCTCATTTTTGAGATTAACACTACGACAATTAGTAAAAAAACATTTATTCAATGAGTTTTTAAGATTTGATGCTGATTTTTCGTAAGGCCCATCCGCAATACTTGGAAATAGGTATGTAAAGACTTCAAGGCAATCCATTCAATGTTAATGTTTTTACAGCGCGATGTCTTATATGCTTCACATTTTGGATCGAATTTTCAAGCATCGTCATAACGTTTTTTCAGCCCAAGACTTTCCATCCAAGCAGGCTGCATTAGTACTAGACGATAAGATTTTTAAAAATTCAGAAAAATCACCTCAGAATGAGGAGAAAAAATGCCAAAAACTAAAAATAGCACTGTTTGATTTTCGAACTTTTTTTAAGGAAACATTGAATCTTAATATTGTTGAGCAAATTTATTGGTTTTACGAATTTCTTTTTCTAGCAGTTTTTTTTTTTTTTACCATTACTTATAAATTTTCAGAAAGACTGATATTTATATGTGAAGAGAGATATTACATCTTACATCGCTCGAAAATTTTGTTTCAAAATTAAGTATTCCATCTTTACCATATGAGATAGGTTACTAAACTAATGGTTAAGTTAGTTCAGACATTTCGTAAAGAAAGTAGCTGACGATATAAAGTCCCCAAATAAATCAAATGTAACTTACCAAACTTATAAGTCAGTCCTTAACTTCTCCATACGCGGGAAGCTGTTGAATAGTGAGTTAAAATACCCTGCGTCGCTTATAAATCATTTTCTTTGTAAGGCCTTCCAAACAAAATGTTTAAAATTTCGCCAACCAATTTGGAGTCCGACGATCATTATCCTTTGCGCTTAAACAATAGATTGTTGAAAATTGTTTTGATGTAACTTCATAGTGCACGGAATTAGGGCAATTGCATTTGCAATTGTTTGGCCAGGTGGTACACTGATCGATTGATGCCGGACCGATATGATGTAAGTAGAATGGTTCTCTCCTGTGCTTCGGTCACTTTTCTCCGGGTTCTGTTTTCCTCCTCTACCCCTGATGTGTCGATAAACCTTCCTTAACACGCACTTTTATAATGATAAATATTGATGAGCTTGCATTAATGTTAGGAAACCCGATCTTTTTTTTAAGCTCTTTTACACTACATAAAATTCAAAGATAGGTATATTCATCATTTACAAAGACCGTTAGACTTTCTTTCCCATACGTGTCTTCACGCTTTCGTCCGCCATTTTGAATTAGGGCAAACAAATCGAGTCAAATGAGTACTTTGACTTCTTGTAACTTCGCTCAGTTTAGTTGGATTCTCAGGATCATACCTTTTAATTTTTTTGAAAAGAACTTTGTTTTGATGTCTGTGACGCTTAATATACAATCAGAATTTTAAGTTTAGTTTTCAAGATAAATCATTCGGAACGTGAATATGCAAATAAGCTCGAATTTTTTTTAAAAAATCCATTTTGTGAAAAGAAGATCGCCTCATAAAAGGTGGTTCAAAAACTTACATTATTGGTTATGTTTTCAGTCCAACAATTTGTATGCATTTTTGCTCAAAAAAGTGAGTGGCTGACGATATAAAGTTCCCAAATAAATCAAATGTAACTTACCAGACTTATAAGTCAGTTCTTAACTTCTTCAAACAAGCTGTTGATTTTAAGTTGTGACGCTAGTGAACGAAAATAACAGGCGTCACAACTTAAAAACTTCTAAGACTTCAAACCGTGTCAGTTAAGGGAAATTATCATTTTAATTAATTTTCGCCAATCAATTGCCCAAATTGTTCTCAAATAACATTAATATCAACTTCAATATCAAAGATACTGATTCCCCTAAAGTTACTAACAAAAAATTAAAACTGAACAGAATAATAGCACCATCAGCACAAATATAATTAGAGGCGCAGTATGTCTACCAAAACGAAAGGTTACTGGGACACGTTGAACTTTGGTAAACAAAATCTAATGAGTTCTAGAAAATAATGTAGAATTAGCATTTTGTCCATTTCCCCGTGCTTGTTCTGTAAAACTTCGAGTACAATATTTCGAGATTCTAGTAAAGAATTTACAATATATTTAATGTAGCAAATCTAGTTATTGCATGATATAGTGAGTTAGATTTGTTCTGTTCAAGTTTATGGTATTAAACTTTCAGTCATTGCTTGTGTGATATGGATCACAATGAAAAACTGCCGGCAATCTACTAATCCCTAGCGTTATATATGTTGCTATAAAAGCGGTCTTGACCGTTTTGTTTTATCCCATCAGATTTCCAAAGCAATATGCTTGAGATTTTGTAGTTTTTAAAAGGCTTACTACTTAGCAAAGTTTCAGTCAGATATTGCAATAATTGTTCAGGCTTTTTCACCACAGTCCACGAGGTTTTTCCAAATATCTATCAGACCGTTGACTCGTTCCAGAGAGACCCATCCCTTCGAGATTTTTTGCCTTTCCAATGACTTAGCCGATCCTTTTAGCACTTTTACATTTAGGTTTGGTGGTTTGAGTTGTGGCTTCGGTTGTATCCTTCCTGTAGAGCATCAAGAGCTTCTTCAAAATCTTCCTCCCTCAACTGTAGAGTGGATTTGAGGTCTTCCCATCGTTTAAGAGCTTCAGCCTTTTCTTTTACTGTTTTAGAAAGTTTTTCAATATCTTTTTTCAGAGTTGCAAATTTGTAACTCCTTATGGGAGTGAAGTAACCGGGAAGGGTTTTCTTGTACTCAGCATCATAAAGGCATGGCTCTCAGATGAAAAGCTGTTTAGCTATATCATAGCCAGTTTTCTACGAATCTTACCCAAACTTGGCAAGTTAATGTCTTTTGTGAAAATAAGGAACCTTAAAGCCTTGGTTGCCATGAAAACTAAGTCACGTGACAACCAGATCGCCATCTTGGATTTTTAAACAAGCCGTTTGTAAACGTACCGAAACATCTTTAAAAGTCATGAAAATGCAGATTACTATTCATATTTACAATGCCTATATGGATCTAATTGGATATCTTGGAAAATATTTTAAGTTTAAGTTTTAGAATATTTTCTATTTTTTCCAAAAAATTAAAACTATTCTAAAAATTAAACTTAATATAATTTCCAAGATATCCAATTAGATCCATACAGGCTATGCACATATAAAAAGGAATATTGATTTTCAGGACTTTTGAAGTAGTTTCAATAGGATTTCAAAAGGCTTGTTTAAAAAATCCAAGATGGCGGCCTTGTGGTCACGTGACATGGTTTCCATGGTAATAGATATGTGGTAATTGCTTGCCTTGAAGAATTACTACTACGAGCCAAAGTTGGGAAAGATTCATAGTAAACTGTCAAAGATATGAATAAATAGTTGATTTTCCATCATTTCCTCAAAAGAGGCATGCCTTAATGGTGCTGAGTAGAACCCAGCTTGAATCTGTAGGCACATTAGTAGTATGAAAGTACCAGTTCTGCATCAGGATCACGCGGATTCATTGCGGATAATCAATTAGATCCGGATTTTTCACTCGGTCGACTTCGGATTTCAGATTCATAGGGGTTTTGATATCCTATTCTTCGATTGCATGTTACGTCATCGCGGCATCTCGGGGGAGGGTTGGTGCCATTTAACAAAAGATTTCTTATTAGAATCCATTGTTAACGGCACCAAGATGGCCGCCATGCTTTTGTCTATTGACTCTCTTGGGAATGCTTGCAACCCATCAATTCTACATTTATTTTTGGGGCTCTTCATACAGAGAGAAATTTCAAAGTGTTTTACTAGTTTTCGTTTGATCTTTTGATCTGCGTGATTGCCAGTTGGATTCGCCTCAGTGCAACTGTCGCTGCGATATGCCAATAATGAATAAACGTGAGAAGTTTGAATATATTATATTTATTTCAATCTCGTATTTGTGAGAAATGTTTGACAATATTTTAGTTATACACTAAATTTTCTAAGTCGCCCAAAATCGTAAATTATGTTCTCGATTACGCAGTTTGCGGTTTCTCTGGTCGGGTAGAAGATCATGCAGACAATGATTATCATCAGACGTGAATTTGTTAAAACTTGATTTATTGTTCATCATATAATTATAATTATAATAATAATAATAATAATAATAATAATAATAATAATAATAATAATAATAACTTTATTTCTATAGCGCTTTTACCTATGTTCAAAGCGCTTTACAAACAATATAACAAATATAAATAATTACTGAAATATCAAATAATCAAAAATCTAACTACTAAACTATCTTAATGACTACATTCTATAAAAATATAATAATCTAGTAATTATAAATATATATAAAATGAATAACTAATCTTAAAAACTAACCATAAGCCTCTTTATATAAAAATGTTTTTAGCTTTTTCTTAAGCTATCCAGACTTGAACATAATCTAATATCTTGGGGAAGAGTATTCCATAACACAGGCCCACAAATGGAGAATGCCCTAGCGCCATAGGTCTTAAGCTTAAACTTGGGTACCCTGAGCAATCCCTTGGCAGATGAACGCAATGTGCGAGATGGAACGTAAGGACACACTAAATCACTAAGATAAGTTGGCGCAATACCATTCACTGCCTTAAAGACAAAAAGAGGGATCTTATACTTAATACGCTGTTCAACTGGGAGCCAATGCAGCTCCATCAATACTGGTGTAATATGATCTGATTTGCGTGAAAGACTAATAAGCCTAGCGGCAGCATTAAGAGCATATTGTAAGCGTTGCACAAGGTGTTTGGGTAAGCCAAACAATAAAGAATTACAATGATCTATCTTCGAAGTCACAAATGCATGAACTAGGATTTTTGTGGTGTCATAGCTTAAATACCTTCTAACGCGTGCTATGTTCCTAATATGGTAAAAAGCAGACTGGCAAACTGCAGTAACTTGTTTAGCTAAACTTAGAGTCCTATCGAAAACTACACCAATGTTCCTTGCATGTTCAGAAACTTTAATGAGTTCGTTAGCAGCAGAAATAGTGTCCAGTGGTGGCGATGGACGATGCTGCGCATGCAGTAGAAGAAACTCTGTCTTGTCGTTGTTAAGCTTCAAGTTGTTGGACAGCATCCAGCAATCAATATCACGTATACATGCTTCAACCCGGTATCTGCAAGAATCCATGTCACCTCCAATGGAGCAGTTGAATTCGTAGTAAATCTGCGTGTCATCCGCGTAGAGGTGAAATGAAACACCATGATGCCGCATTATATCGCCTAATGGTGAAGTGTACAAAGTAAAAAGGACTGGGCCCAAAACGGATCCTTGTGGCACACCGTACTCCAAGTTGAAAACGTCCGATCGTTGGTTTTCAACACAGATGACTTGTTTGCGATCAGCAAGGTAGGAACGAAACCAAGCAAGAACTTTACCACATACTCCAAAACGAGAAGAGAGTCTTGAAAGCAGGATGCGATGAACTACAGTGTCAAATGCTGAAGACAGGTCTAGAAGCAGCAGGACAACACATTTGTCATCATCAATGGCACGAAGGATGTCATTCTGTACTCTAATAAGGGCAGATTCAGTGCCGTGGCGTTCCTTATATGCAGATTGAAAAGGTTCAGTTAAGCTATTGTCATTTAAATAGGCAGTTAGTTGTGAAGACGCCACTTTCTCGCAACACTTCGAAACAAACGGAAGATTCGATATAGGTCTATAGTTGAGCAGCTCTTCATGGTCCAAAGAGGACTTCTTAAGTAAAGGTGAAACAACTGCTTCTTTCAATGATGTAGGGAGTATAGAAAGTTCCAAAGATAGGTTAACAATACGGGTGATTACAGGATACAACAAATCAGTACACTCCTTCATGATGGAAGCTGGAATTGGATCAAGCACACAAGATTTGACAGCGGACGCACCAACATAGGTTGACAGCTCCTCAACAGTAACGTTCTTGAACTCGCAGAATACAGCTTGGCAACAGTCAGAATCAGGAAACGGATTGACGATATCTTTCGTTCTTGTCTTGAGATCACTACTGAGCTTTGATATCTTACCATGAAATAACTCGGCAAAAGAGTTTGCGAGAGTTCTTGGACAATCAGTTGAAGGAAGTTTCTTCTCGGGTTGACGATGGAGTAGCTTGTCAACACTTGAGAAAAGCGCCTTGGGATTAGATTGGTTATTCTTGATCAGGGCAGAAAAATAATTCATCTTGGAATCGTAAACACACTTGTTAACGATGTTGCATTGTTCAACAAACAGGCCTCTATCCACAGTCAAACCTGACGCCCGCCAACGTCTTTCTAATCTCCTCCTTTTCTGTTTCTCGATCTTGATCTCATCAGAATACCACGGTGCCGATGGACGTAGTGTGATTAGGCGGTTCCTTACAGGAGCATACTTGTCTAACAGGTCTGTCAACTTTTTATTATAACAATGGACTAGATCAGCAACATCAGCAGTGCAGACATCATTAGCAACCACAGGTAACTGGATAACATCATCGCGAAATCGTTGAATATCAATAGATTTCAGTTTTCGATAAGAGATCTCTTTCATCTCAAATGAAGGCTTGACTAAGGATAACGTACAATGGACAGCAAAATGGTCTGATAATGCAGGATCAGTTACCGAAAAACTGCTGGCAAAGGAATCATCAGATCTAGTTATGACAAGGTCCAGGATGTGACCACTCTTGTGAGTAGGAGAACTGATGTGTTGCTTGAGATTGAAGACATCAAGTAACTGAGAGAAACGAAGAGCAGTAGGGTCATTTGAATTGTCAACATGGAAGTTGAAATCCCCAGCAATGAGTAAACAGCCAGAAGTAGCGATCAGTTGTTCAAGAAGGATAGGAAACTCGTCAAAAAATAGTGCCAATGAGCTATCGTTAGATTTAGATGGAGAAGGACGATAGATGAGTAAAAGCCGCAGAGTAGCACTTGACGAATTCCGCATAAGTAGATCATCAATAAATTCGAAGGATTCGAAACGATGTTTGATGAGCAACTGTTTTTTAAATTTCAGCACTTTCTTGTAGAGAACTGCAACTCCACCGCCTCGGGATCCTCTTGGTACACTGCACAAGGAATAACCAGTTGGGCATAAATTTCTAATAATCTGATCATCTTGATTTAAAGAGAGCCAAGTTTCAGTTAAAGCAAGGATATCAATGTCATGATCGACGACATAGTCTTTCAGCGCCAGTGATTTATTCCTTATAGATCTAGAATTAAGGAGAGTAAAATCCACTGCTTTAGTTATGTGTAACATATTGTCGAGGTTCGCTGAACGCAGTAAATATTGACCACAAGTGCTTTTCACTCAAGTTTCTTTATTTTGTGTTGGACAAACAACCGGTGAAAATCCCTATCGTCTCCTTCAAACCGAAAGCTACAAGACCAATCACTAGTTTCGCGTGAAAGCTGTAACAAACGATTTTCAAGAATTTCACAAAAGGTGACATCAATCTCGTTGACCAAGTGCCGACACCGCGTTCCTCCAAACTGACCAAGAGAAACGTGGGCTCTGGGTACGAGGTTGGTCATATATAAGCACAAGTGGTGATCCACTGGGGGTAGGAGAGGATAATTTTGATTTTTGTCGTGGCTGTTTTGTTATGTTCAATTCCTTGATCTTGTAAGAAGGAACGAAATAAACACTTTCAATTATTAACACGCTTCGAGGAAAAAGCCAATCGGAAAAATATCTGTCAATGTTCCAAGAAAGCCTTCTGAAATGAGTCCCCAGGCCACCCCCCAAGTTGATACTCAATACTAAGAAGTATACCTACCCGTTTCTCAGTGCTGACCAAAACGTAGCCTTTGGTTACGAGTTTAGAAATGTTATAGCAGTTCCGCTTCGGCTTATTGATGTCAAATATCGAAGTACGTTTACTGATTACAGTTTAAAAATATTAAAATGTATATTTATATAATCTTAAATTAAGATATTGTTATCATGATATTGCAAATTATGTTACCCGAAAAGATTTAGCTGAACCTTATATAAACCTTCACTACTTCCGCCGTCCCTGCTAACCAATGATGATTTTGAAAAAGAAACAACGAGACTTTCTACAGGTCGGCAAACTATTGTTTTTTCAAGAAAACGAATGTGAAAAATCCTACTTCCCTCGTTGGCACCTCGAAAATACTTTTCCAAAATCAAAGCGCTTGTTCGAGATTAGATAAAATTACTGCAATCGTCCTGATGTCTTTATTCGATGAATATTCGATTAGACTCCGTTCTGAGAAACTACACTCCTTTTGAAAGACTTGAATGTAATGAAAGTTAAACTCCGTGACTTGAAATTTAATGAAAGCTTAACTCCGTATAACTTGAAATTACTTGATTTTTTTGCGAACGACCTTGTGCTATTACAATAGAACTCTCACTTCTCTCACCTGACTTCTCTCTCTCTCTCTCGAGCCTTATCGCATGACTCTAAATTTACATATCTGTTTTTACAACAGCGCTACTGAAAATGGTCACTTTGGTTTTGGAGTGATCGAATATCGAGCCGCAAGAAACAATGCACTAAATTTCTGTTGTGCTGCCCATAAATTCACTCTAAAGCGCGATCAAAGAAGGACGTTTCATGATTCGACACTTTTGACACTTCTACGGCGAGTGTAATCTTATATCACTACTTGTGGTCTGCGCCTTTCCGACAAAACGTGCCTACAAGTTACTTATGCCTCTGATTAGAGTGATTCTTTCTCAGACCGTGAAACAGTTTCTAGTACTGAGTTAGTGTATGATAGTCAAATAGACATGTACAAGAAGACAATGGAAATAAGATCTAACAACCTAGCTCTATTTAGCTGCTTTGCAGACTCGATTCTTTTTACGCTCGGTGATCTCGCCAAAATCCAGAATCTCCTGAGCCGAACTACTAATTAATTGCCATTATGCACGAGCTTTTGCCTGAACCAGCCAATCAGAGCGACTTTCCATATCCCGCGAAGTAGCTTCTGATTGGTTAGTCGCAGTCGAAATTCCAAATGGCGTTCGACGAAGGTTTGAAGCCATAAAAATGTTGGAGCTGTGGCTGTGGATGAAGCCCATATTGGTAATAAGTTTAAACACTTTTAAAACTAGTTACAAAGCCCTCAGGCTATAACAACAGCTAAAACGATAATTACGTAATATGTATAAAGTTAAATGTTGAGCAAAATAAATTGATTGTAGCATGGGTAGCATGGGTGTCGTTCGCGGCTAACGCGTCGTCTTTCACCGCTGTGAGTCCAACGGGTCGGGTCGCTGGTTCGAGCCCTGCGGTCGCCACATGTGAATTGAGTTTGTTTGATGTGTTGTACTCTCCCTTGCTACGAGGGTTTTCTTCGGTTTCCTCCCTCCATAAAAATCAACATGTGAGTTGATCGTTGTGTGCATAGAATATTGAATGTAGTGGTAGGGCGTGTGAGTGAAAAGTGTCCCCAATTAGTGCGAAAGCGCTAGAACGACTAGACACTTAAATAAAAGTGATTTAAAAAAAGTGATTTTTGTGTTTAAAGTGCACATAAGCTATTGAATAAATACACGCATGTACAAATTGACAATTTCACCCCAGATTTCTTTGGATTAAAAGGCTGCTATAAAACGCGACCTTCCTACATCGGATTCTCTGATTACTTTATCGGTCTGACAAAGATTAATTCATATTAATATTTTAGATAACTAATATTATCTATAACATAATTCCTTCTCACACCAATGACGGCGTGTCTGTCACTGACGAGCGAAGAACAGACTACAGAGAACAGAGTCTATTCCTGCGAAGAAAAAACAAGCTAAAAAGAAAAAGAGAAACAATAAACAATAAATAAGGAGGAAGTGGCTCAGGGAATGACAGTCTTGAGCGCCAGTAATCCGACTGGGAAATTAGATTCCCTTTCAAAACTGTCAACCTAGATCGGGAAGGCAAACACGTTTTAGACCCAATATCGAAATACAGCAATTTTTATCGCAGCTATACAAAAATGGAATGCTCCAAGGAGAGCCTTGTGCTCCTGGAAAACGAAAGAAAAACCCGTGCATAACTTGCACGAGGGACCGCGAAAGCTTAACGGTGCGCAAAGCAAACAAAAGGCCTTGAACAACTTAGGGTGCATGAATTACCACAACACATGAATATTATTATTAAAATTACAAACGAAAAACATGTAAAATGCTTCACAACCGCGAAGAACATATCGAAAAAATATTCGCCCTAAGACCACACTACGCCGATCAAGGGTTTAAAACACAACCACAAAGGCGAATGGCAAAACTTTTCACAAACGCCACTCGAGGGTTTGGAAACACAACCACACGAGGCAAAAAGCAAAACTTATTTCCACAAACACCACTACTCCGTTTTAAAACACAACCACACGAAGCGAAAGGCCATAAACTACTTTTCTCCTTGACCGGAGTTTAATATGAAAATAAAACAAAAACAAAAACAAAAGGGAAAATATATTTGCCTTAACTAGCGCTGGAGAGTCTGCCCCTTCGGTCGGTGAAATCTTCCTGGGGTATCTTGAACTGGTTCTTCATTTCGTTTGCCTCGGACAGCTCCAAGCGCTTCGACGACCCTGTCCTGCAGAACTTCCAGAGTATTAGACATTGTTCAAAGCCTCAGTAAAGCTCGAAGTCTTGGTAAAGCCTGAGCTAGAAGGAACACGTCCGAGCCGTAGTAGGCTTGAAGTGGAATGATTGATATGCTAATCAATTCTCATACATTTATACCAGTGAGACCACTGACAATAGTAGAAACGGCTTCTACTTTCTGCAACAGCTTTTATAAAAATTTACGTGTGACATGCTCGTGTGAGAGGGGCTTAAGACAGTACCGTATGATTCCTACTCATACGCTAGCTATTCTTATGGGAAACCATTTCTATATTACGGCATACCATAGACCGTGAACGTGCTGTCAGTACCGTACGTTGGGTGTTACTAAAACGAGTAACGGAGTAACGAGTAAAGAGTAAACAGAGTAACCAGAAAACGAGTAAAACAACTGTGTTATACATTGAAAAATCGTAAAAAAATGATAATGTATAATAATTATTCATGATTTGTATTCTCTGTTGTGTTTTATGTACATGCTGTAAGTCAGTATGTTTCCCACACATATGATAACCATTCTTATGGGAAGTCATTTCAATGTTACGGCATGTATGTCGTACCGTGTATGGGCTGTAAGTGAGTACCGTATGTTTCCCACCCATACGATAACCATTCTTATAGGAAGTCATTTCAATGTTACGGCATGTCGTACCGTATACGTGCTGTAAGTCAGTACCGTATGTTTCCCACTCATACGATAACCATTTCCATTTCTTTAACGAATGTCGAGTCTAGAAATCAAATCCCAAGATCCAACCGAGCCGTATGTGAGAGGACAGTGCTCTATCTGCTACGCCAACCTTGATTCCTAATAGCTCCTCACGTCATTTCTTACCCCTGCAACTTTGATTGTGGAAATAATTTTATTTTTCTTCACAAATGATAATATAATAGTCGATAGTGCAAGAAAACGCAGAACAGATTTCACAAGAAGACATGTGATTTTATTGGACTTCATTTGGTGATTCTTGTTTATTTATAACGTCTCCTTTTTCTGAGACAGACGATCAAAACCATGACAAATTACCTGGCTTAATCTTATTGTGACTTGCAAAAGGGGCTTACACTGCTAGCTAACCTTTTTGCAAGAGTGCCTTTTTTACAGTCTTGTACTAAGTAGTAATTATTGAATAAAAACCTTAGAAAGAATATACAGGGACGCACCCAGGAAGGGAGCTGCATAACCCCATCTGAGTACGTCCCTGGTAAACCTAGTCAAATGTCTTATTAGTCTAATATCTATTGCACGGGTTTAATGACTACACTCTAGTCAAATAGACACAACAGAAAACAATGGAATTAAGGTCTACTAATGTGTGTTAGTCTAATATCTATTGCACGGGTTTAATGACTACACTCTAGTCAAATAGACACAAAAGAAAACAATGGAATTAAGGTCTACTACAGTGTATTAGTCTAATATCTATTGCACGGGTTTAATGACTACACTCTAGTCAAATAGACACTTGAAAGACAATGGAATTAGGGTCTACTAAAGTGTGTTAGTCTAATATATATTTGATGGGTTTAATGACTTCACTCTAGTCAAATAGACAAAAAAGAAAACAATGGAATTAAGGTCTACTAATGTGTGTTAGTCTAATATCTATTGCACGGGTTTAATGACTACACTCTAGTCAAATAGACACTTGAAAGACAATGGAATTAGGGTCTACTAAAGTGTGTTAGTCTAATATATATTTGATGGGTTTAATGACTTCGCTCTAGTCAAATAGACAAAAAGAAAACAATGGAATTAAGGTCTACTAATGTGTGTTAGTCTAATATCTATTGCACGGGTTTAATGACTACACTCTAGTCAAATAGACACTAGAAAACAATGGAATCAGGGTCTACTAATGTGTGTTAGTCTAATATATATTTGATGGGTTTTTAAAATGACTTCACTCTAGTCAAATAGACAAAAAAGAAAACAATGGAATTAGGGTCTACTACAGTGTATTAGTCTAATATCTATTGCACGGGTTTAATGACTTCACTCTAGTCAAATAGACACTAGAAAACAATGGAATTAGGGTCTGCTGATGTGTGTGTGTTAGTCTAATATATATCTGACGGGTTTAATGACTTCACTCTAGTACTCAGAACTAATTAGTACGAAATAGACCTAATCGGCTAACGTGTTGCTATGTACGTTACCACCCAATTCAAACCTTCTGGGAATAGAAGAGTTTGTCTCTATACGAATTCAACTGTGAAACCAAAATATAAAGAGCAATGAAACTTAGTCCCATGTGGTTTGAATTGGGTGGAAACGTACATAGCAACACGTTAGCCGATTAGGTCTATAGCACCAATGAAACGATTGAAACTTTAATCTATATAGATATAAATTTGCTCTAATGCTTGCAACCATTAGCTTAATAACGACAACAACAAAATAGTACTAGTTTGCGGGAACACTTGAAAACAAAAGAAATAGATGTGTTTAGTGCTCTTTAGTTTTGTGCTATTGCACGGTTATATGGTTTGCACTCTATTAAAAATATAAGCTGCAATTCTTAATATTCTCTCGGACTATTTTAGTGCTGCCTGCTTATATATAAAATTTAAAAATTAAACCCTATTTAAAACTTATCTTCATAGAGTTTTAAGTGTCAATCATGCATGGAAAAAAAGACTTCCTGCGGGTCCGAATCGAAAAGCAGTTCCGAATTGCTCAAAAAACTATAAAGATTTTTTAATTCATCTTACTTTTAATTCAGGACAGCATTTGTTGTGCAAAGTTCTATATTTATTTTCAGGTAGACGTTAAAGACCCATTGTCACTTACCGTGATGCATCACAATTTGTTTACATTTTGAATCGTGTTACCACTGAAAAAACAATTCCAACCTTTTGAATAAACTCTTAAAAGAATGTAAAAGAATCATTATTGTACCTTAGTGCTATGTCCGAAAAGGACCACGAAATTCATCTGTGACCGCGGTGAAACACGGTAAGTGGCAATGGGTCTTTAAGAGATGGAGAAATGTTTCGCTTGGTTTTAAAGAATTTTGTGAGCAGTTGCCGGAAATACGTCACAGCTTAAAAGCTATCGGCGTGGGTAGTGTGCGCACTATAGCCTGGCAAGCGCGCACAGCTTTCATAAATGTTTGCACAAGGCCTAATATTAATGGTAAACAAAAATGACAAAAATTGTATCTATGATTTTTTTTTTTTTTTAGGTGCATGATTCGCTGAGCAATCGTAACAAATGGGTTTTTAAATTAAAAATTTAAAGAAGTGTTTCTGTTGAGTTTATTGGCTCTTTCTTGGTGTTGCAGGGCACCTGAGCCATGAAGACAATAAAACAATAGCCGTAAACAATAAGTTAGGAGCTAAACAATACCCTGCAATACAATAGCCATAACCCAGAATACATTATATCCTGCAACACCAAGTAAGACCAGTTTTGTGGCTACGCACTTTTGACTTGTGTTGTCGGTTGAATGCATTATGTCCTCCAGAGTAAAATTGAAGTAAGAGCTGATAATTTGATAAAAATTGATAAAAACGTATACATGTAAGCATTTAAAAAATTCAGAGAAAACACTGAAGTAAAGAAGTTATATATATACAGCACCCCTGCCTGCAATTTTAAGCTCGTAAGTTTCTTTTTCTAAAATGCCATGGCACCAAAGTGTGTAGGCATCACATTGTGTTAGAAATTTGGATCACCTTTTGTAAATGTTGCTGCTGCTGACCTGGTAGCTTACTTGCAATATCCTCGATATACTGCAATTCCTTTTCACGCAAAGGAGGATGGGCCACTTCGTTCCTCTCTACCAACATTTCTTCCATGAAGTCAACTACTTCCTTAACCTTATCTTCATCTGGATCAATCTTCTCGGTTTGCAATTTTTTCCACTTTCTTTGAGCTTCTATTTTATCCTCTTCAGTTTTACAAAACTCGTTAATGTTTTTTTTAATATCTTTGAGATGTGGCTGCTTGTAATCGTTTCCTCCTTCACCTGAGAATATTGGCAAGACTTTCCCATACATTGCTTTCATCACATTCCCACACAGCTGACCAATGTACAGAGTATTTCGAGATTTTTCAAGATCGTCAATGTCAGCCATGCATTTGTCCAAATCTTTTCCTTTCCTTTCAATTTCAGCATCCTTCTCTTGACATCGTTTACTAAAAAAAATTATTTCTTTTTTCATATCATCCATTTTTGAATTCAGCTCTTCGTACATACTCTGAATTTTTGCATCTTTTTTCTTTAGTTCTTCCTTCATTTGTATTTCTACGACGTTTAGTTTTTCGGTATGCGATTTGTCCATGGAATCCATTTTTTCTTCAAGGTCAGTGATGGCGGATTTGCTTGAAAAATATTTCACTTCATTTTCTAACACTTTTATTCGATTGTCCTTTTTAACGGATTCTTTTTCCATTTGTAATTTAACATCGTTTAGTTCTTTCTTAAATTTTTTTTTCCATGAGATCGATTCGAGCGTCCTTTTCCTTTATTTCTTTCTTTAGGTCAGTGATGGCGGATTTGGTCGAAAAATATTTCACTTCATCTTGCAACAATTTTATCTTTTTCTTGAGCTCGTTCACTTCGACCTTGAGATCTGCTTTGTCGTCTTCAAGCTGTTTGATTTTGATTAAGCAGTCACCAACTTGCTGTCGTAGCTCTTTGTTTTCCTTGGTAGAGCATTCATAATCTCTTTTAAGTTGCTGTAGCTGTTTTTCCAACTCTGCTATCTTTATCTCATGTAAATTTACAATGTCGTCATTCGGGTCTTGGCCACTCATCTTCAGTATTTTGCCCTTGCTTTGGTTTCCTTTCTACTTATTTCTGCAATAAATCCGAGGGAAAAAAAAATAAACTCTTAGCTTTACTTATGGGAACATGTTTCTTATTGGCCACTTACACTGGTTTAAACCGAATGCTGCGACTCGCTATAGAAACACATGCAGTACAGGTCGTGTTTCTTCTAACACTTCTCTCTTGTTTCGTTAATCAAGAACACACACACACGTTTGTATTTCTCTAAATTTCTTCAAAAGACGAGCGTGTAATGTGCATTATCGACATTGCAGATTGTTGCAACAAATTAGCTAGTAATGTGCGTGTACCAGAAAGAGAGAAATTGCATGCAGGCATATCTCAGCAGTTTCATGCATATATATCAACTGAAAATAACCCGCAATTATCGGCCGATAATTGCTTGGCACTTAAACTTATGTTGAAAGCCGTATAAATATGTAATGTTATTGGGCTACAAGGGTGGACTTGGAGCTTTTTTCACGTTACGTTAGAATATATTCCAGTTATGCACAAAATATGTGATCCCGATTTGATCCCATTGTAAGATTTTTTCATTTTTTGCTGTAAAGTTAAGTATTACAAAAAAACGAAATAAAAACATGAGGATCACCAACTTTGTTTTAGCTAGAGCCATAAGCTAGAGTTTGAAGAGGTGAAAAAATTTGTTTTTTTTTTTTGCATACTAGAATAAAATGAGCAAATAAAAAACTGGGATACAAAAAACTGAAAAATATAAAATCTAATAAATAAGCAAATTATATCAGCAAAAAATAGCAATATATACTAGCTGTTGCATAATGCAAATGAAATGCTGCGAGTATGATATCAGTATGATATCAAAAATGTTTATGGTATATAATAACAGTTTCCTCTGATTGTCTTTCTTACCCTGCGAGCAGAGGATTTTTTTTTTGAAACCCTCTACCATCTCCCAACGATTCAGATTAGTTTTATATTGTCGTTGCGTCTCCACTGAAGCGCGGGAATTCACCGGAAGTCCGAAGCGACCGAGTTCGCCCGGGAACCAATTTGTTTCCAAGCAACGGCCGGCACATGCTCAAACGAAATTCGACAAGATTAGTGCAGAGGGTTTTTTTCCTCTCCCTGACCGTTGGGAGATGTTGGATGTCTTTCTCTATTCAAGTGAAAGAGAGCATAAACATTCCTTTAATTTTGATATATCAGCAAATTTCATAACAGCAGTAGCATCATTTGGATCAGGCATACCATTACAATTACGTGCACGAGAATCAAACACATAAATACAATTCGTGGTCTTTATTAAAGCCATGATGTAACTTTCTAATATTATAAATGCAAAATCAGTGTTACTAAAAGCATGAACGTAAAGTCAAGTATGGACCTGCTTTTCAGACTCGTCACGCGTGATTCTTCCTTGGTGATATTAGTTGTATTTTATCAACCACAGTGGGTTGTCATTTATTTGTTTTGATTTGTGCCTCAGTGACTGAGCTCTCTGAGCTCTACGTACCACAATAGGTAGACCAGCATTTGTCACCATAAAAGGTAATTATTATTTGCTGTCTCAGTGGGCAATCAAGCTTGTTTATTAGCTTCGTTTATAATGTTTTTATAATAAAATTAAAGGATAAAAACATGTTAAAATTGAGACGACGTTTTGATGTTGTACAACGTCATTGAGAGTTTAAGATTCTCGTTTACGGCAAACGTGAAACGTCAGTTGAAAGTTTAAAAAATCTTAAAGATTAGTGAAAAGGAATCGCAAAAATCTCCAAGTAGTAGATAAACAAAAGAATACTTGTCTTTGTCGAGTCGGTTTGCAAAAGGTAAAGTGAAATGTAGGGAAACGATGAAAACGTGGTCACGTATGACGTTTGCGGGAAGGAAAAACGGGAATCTTAATCAGCCTATTATCAAGTCAAAAACGTCGAAACGTCGTCACATTTTTAACATGTTTTTATCGTTCAATTTTATTATATAATGTTTAAATAAGAAGTTGTTTATAATGTTGCTTTTATTTAATTATCATGAAACTTTCATCAAATATTAGACAATAATTGAAGTTTATAATAGTTATATATATATTTTTTTGAAATAGCGTTAAATAAATCAAAGTTATAAGGAAATATTAAAATTAAGGAGGCTGGAAAGTGTTTTGTGCTTTCACATTGTGAACTAAAAAAATTGTTATGGCTATAATATGACAGCAAGAAAACCCGTAAAGGCAAAGACCATAAATCAAAGATAAACAAATGAACATGAAAAAATGACGTAAGATGTTGCTATGACAACATCAGAACCCTTGTTTAACAGACCGAAAACAGTTTCCGTGTTTTTTTTAACATCAAATTTGTTGGAGTCAAAGTCTGGAATTCCATTGATGAGTCATTTAAAAAACGTAACCTCTCTCAATTTTAGGAAAGACTGAAAAGTGATTTGCTTTGTAGGCATAAAAACGGATGAGAATTATCAAATCAGAAATAACATCAAAATGAAATCAATAAATATAGCAAAGAACAAATTTTCTTTTTTGCTTATCAGCATAATTCTTTGATTGTTACTTTTCTTCTTTTTATCATGTATATCCGTATGTATTTTTGCAATATTTGTTATAATTATATCTTTCTTCTATACTTTATCTTTTTTCTTTTTTTTTCTTGTATATTTTTTTGGTACATCCCAACATCCCAAGTGTTTTGATCAGAGTATCAAACACAGAAAACTGTTTTTGATTTGTTTTATAAAATAACAAACACGCGAAAAGATCGAAAAAAAAAAGCAAAGTCTAAGTAAATTCTTCCTACGTGCCATCATCATTGATTGCTTCTAACATTTAAAAAAGGACCCGTCAAGCTAGGTGCATCGTAGTTTGTTTTTCTTATGCTTCCCTTCATTGCGTTTCGATGTGCAATCTTTGCTCTGCAATATTTACAAGTTGTAGATTCTAGATGGACACGCTTCTTGTCCTTTGACTGTAGTTGTCTTGAATACTGCTAGGACAACGGCAGTCGGTTTATCGGAAAAACAAACCTTCCCGACTCACTTTAACTGTCCTCATTTCGTTAACTTAATCTCCAAGAAATTTGAACAATGGGTACGAAACAGTTTGCCCGCTTTACCGTGTTCAAGGAACTATATTTTGATATTTGGATTTGTCTTGCGAATTCTCGAATTTAAATTGAAAACGACTCGTTTTTTCTTATTTATTTTGGTTCTGCAAATCATTGCCTGTGCACCTCCCCTGCAAGATCCCTGATTCGCCAGCACTGTGTTTCACTCGTGTTTCAAGTTTCTCAAAATTAACTATTCCATCTTTCCATACGAGATAGGTTTAATACTAAACTTATTGTTAAGTTAGTGGTGATAAGTAGTAGAGTACTAGTGTAGACTGCGTCGGTGTTTCTGAATAAAACAGTAGGAACTTATGGATAAATTAGATCACCGTAAAAAGCTTTGTGAAACTGACGCTTCGGACGTTAGTCCTTCGTCGGAGTTCGGAGTAAGTAATAGCGCAGCGCATACCGTGACGTCATAAAAAAGACAAAAGCAAAATTCGGACAAACAAACTTACAAGTTTACTTTCAGCAGATAATTTTCACAGCCGATCGCAGTTGATCTTAGTATACATGGGTTATTATTGTAACTTTAAGTAAAAATAATAAAATCGGTTCGTATAATCCTCGTAGCGGTTAAACAGAATGCAATGTTTGTCCGAATCTTTAAGCTATTTTTAGAATCAGTGCGCTGCGCTATTGTTAAGTTTGTTCAGACATTTTGTAAAGCTAAGGAAGTGGCTGACGACATAAAGTTCCCAAATGAATCAAATGTAACTTACCAGATATGTGAGTCAGTTCTTAACTTCCTCAAACAAGCTGTTGATTAATAGTGAACGAAATAACAGGCGTCACAACTTAAAAACCCGTGTCAGTTAAGGCAAATTAAAATTTAGGTTTCGCCAATCAATTTTGTCGATTTGTTTTGTGTACTTACCTTTTGTGAGTTGGCCTATCGGGCTTTTTCAATTTTGTCAGTCCTAGTCGTGATCAGTGAAATTTATAACTTAGAGGGGGTGTAAATATAACCTTCGAGTTAATATAAATCACTCAAGCGTCGAATTCCCCCCCCCCCCCCCCCCACAAACGTCTGCTCAAACTAGCCAGACATTCCTTTCCCTTTGTTTAATCGGACCAATCAGCAACGCCAACAAATAATGTAAACAACTGCCCACATTCAAATATCTGTGAAAGCGTATCGTCCAAAGTTCGTAAATCCTCGTATAAAATATCAATAATTTTAAAATCTATATGGATAGGACTCATAAGAAAGTTGTAGGAGCTGAATCTAACCGCTTTTTATGTTCGTGTGAGCGCGGGAGGAAGTCGTAAATGAAAAGATAACAACATATGACAAATCTACCGTTGACATCAAAGAACTTATCGAAAAAGTACTGGACATCGACCGCAGTCTTCATGATTCAAACAGTAAATCATCGATTTTCCAGCTCCTATTATAAGACTTAAGAAAACGTCTAGTTTTTCAGAGACGAAGCACCTTAAGGATTCTTTCTGATACGAATCTGGATCGCTTATCTAAATTTCGCAGACATTTCTAAGGGCTTCATCAATATCAAAGTAAGCCAAAGTGAAGGTCAGCTTCCAGCATTTCGGGAGGCGCGCTCTGATTGGTCAATCTAAGGGAAAGGAATGTGTGGCTAGTTTGAGCAGACGTTTGTGGGGGAGGGAAAGGAAACGAGCCGACACTAAAAACGTCTGCTCAGCATGCTAACTCGGGATAGGTCTATTGAACAGAGCGAATATGCCTGAGCACGTCCTAAAATTCTAGTTTACTTGTCCGATAGATTTATACTAGTTACCATTAGCTATCATTATCACCATCATCATCTTTCTCATCACCACTACCATTACCATTACCACTGACACCACCACTACCACTACCACTGACACCACCACCATCGCATTTACTACCATCACCATCATCATCATCATCCGCCATTATATCATCATTATCATCGTCCTTGCCATTATCATCACCTTTATCATAATGACATGCATCATCACCATCTATCCTATCATTTACTACTATCAATCCTATGACGTTATTGCAAAAGCATTGAGTAGACTACCCTTACATGCGTCACAAAAAAAGGTTCCCTCACGCATTGTTGTGGCCGGCTACCACTATCCTTTTCTCCGTTAATAAACAGTTTATCCTAGTTCTATCTTAGCCTGTAAGGTTGCATTCTTGGAGAAGTTTCATCTTCAAGAAGTAAAAAATTTATATATGTATAAAAAAAATAAGCGGTTTCTTCTCAGCAAGAGTCCGCATCATATTATCTCTCTTCTTACATGTTTAGGTTGGCTAAGAATGAACCTTTGAATTACTTTCATTATTCTAATATTGCATTCAATAAACTAGTTCTGCAGATCACAAGTGGTATTTTATTCGAGAAATTCCCCTAAATCATAACAAAATATTAAAACTGAACAGAATAGCACCATCAGCACAAATATAATTAGAGGCGCAGCTGTAGTTACAATTCTGTAATACGAATTTCTAGAAATCTAACCTGCTAAGACTTATAGTTAAAAACAAGAAACAGTCAAATAAAAATAAGTACGCTCACAACTAACAGCAAACGACAACGAATAGCACGGAAGTCAAGCGTGAATAATCAACAATAATCAATCGCGGTTTAGGAACACCTATGAAACAATTTTGCGTTTTTCTCGGAAGTGATTTTGCGTTCAGTTACCCGTACCCTTCGAGTTCATTGTCAAAGGGAATTTGACCGATTTATCTGAAATTTTGTGGAAGTCATCTCAGGTAGTTGTTCTTCAAAAATGATTGTGTCGAATTTTTGTTTTTTCCCCCCTGAGTTTGTCATGCTATATGTCATATGATACCATAGCATTGACTGAAACACTATATCCATCTATCAGACTGTATGATACACATTTGTAGCCCGAATTGATATACTCAAAATAAAGCCATATTTCACAACCACCAAGGAACAGAAATCATTACATGGCGCCAGAAGTGAAAGGTAAAACATACATCGACATTCGGTAAGTGGTTAAATCAGATACCAAGACAGGAAATAAAAGAAAACAGCTAGCAGAACGCGTCAGTGATAGAACATCATGGCCGCAGGGTTCACGCCACCCGTTATGAACTGGCAAACCAGCGATATCAACGACGAATTCGCCAGATTCAAGCAATACTGTAATCTAATTTTCAATGGCCCATTTGCAAAAAGGTCAGATAATGAAAAATCCTCGTACATCCTACTATGGATAGGCCGTCAAGGCGTAGATATCTATAATAGTTTCACTTGGGACAGCGAAGACGAGAAAACAAATCCCGAGGACATTTGGTCAAAATTTGAAAAACATTTAGCGCCGAGAACAAATTTCAGGCTAGCTAGGTACCAGCTACAGCAGATGAAGCAATCAAACGACGAGAATATTGATGATTTTATGACCAAATGTCGCAATCATGCCAACAAATGCAAATTTCGTGACCAGCTTGAAATAAACGAGCGCTTAATCGAGCAGCTTATCATAGGCACCAAATATCGAAAAGCACAAGAGCGTATACTAGAATATGGAGACGACCTTACATTAGATAAAGCCATAGATATAGCTAGAACATATGAAGCTACATTAGCGCATGTGGCCCAGCTCCAGAGTGATGATGACAAACATGTTCAAGCTGTCAGGAAATACGAGAATCGGCACAGGAAATGCGGAAATTGCAGAGGCGAACACGCGCCAAAGAAATGCCCCGCATATGGTTCGACTTGCAATTTCTGTTCAAGATTGAACCACTGGGCTAAAGTATGCCGTCAGAAAGGCAACCCTAGTGAATCAGAAAACCCAAGCGCTAGAAAAGAACAACCATACAAACAACGCAATAACAATAGGGAAGCACGCCAAGGCAGACGCGCTGTGCATGAAATGCAAACAGATGACGATTTCAATGAAGATTTCAATACCCTATATTTCCAATCGATAATAATTGGAACCATACGCCCGGTGGAACGCAGGGACGAAGCATTCGCTACTATCAGCATACAACTTCCACATTTCCCGAAAAACCGAGCGCAACTGAAAGCAAAACTCGACACCGGTGCGCAAGCAAACATCTTACCATTAAAATTATATCAAAGCATGTTCCCGCAGAACGTCGGGACGGACGGTGAACCAAACCAAAATGCATTGAAGCCATCCAAAACCATACTCACAGCATATGGTGGAGCGAAAATAAAGCAACTAGGTACTTGCGAAATACAGTGCAGCTATGAAGGCATGACTACGACCGCGCTCTTTTATGTCACTGACGCGCCAGGCCAAGCAATCATTGGGTTACCAACAGCACTAGACCTCAAATTAATCTCTTTGAACTGTTCTGTCGAAACACAGAATGAAGGTACACAACCACGAAAAGAAACTGCAAGACCCACAAACAACACGAACAAAATAAGCAGCAAGGAACAACTGCTCGCGCAATACCCCCAATGCTTTGACGGAATAGGTAAATTTCAAGGAGAATATCACATCACACTGGACCCAAATGTACCCCCTGTCATTCACTCACCGAGACGCGTGCCAATAAGCCTCAAAGATGACATTAAACGGGAACTAGATGAGATGGCCGCCCAAGGTATCATCACCAAAGTACGATAGGGGGAACCGACGGCATGGGTCAATAGTTTAGTATACAGAAGGAAACCCACTGGCAGACTTAGAATATGTCTTGACCCTAAAGATTTAAATGCTGCCATACAACGAGACCATCACGTAACACCCACCCTTGAGGAAATCTTGCCCAAGCTGAGCGGATCAAAATATTTCTCCATTCTAGACGCGAAGTGTGGATATTGGAATGTTGTACTCGACACACCATCAAGTTACCTGACTACCTTCAATTCCCCATTTGGCCGCTACAGGTTTAAACGGATGCCATTTGGACTGAGAATGTCGCAAGACGTTTTCCAAGCCAAGATTGACCAGACATTTGAGGGTTGCGATGGTGTTATTGGCATCGTGGATGACGTCGTGGTTTATGGAAAAACGGAGGAAGAACATGACATCAATTTAAAGGCGATGGTTGAGAAATGCAAAGAAACAGGCCTAAAACTCAACCCAGACAAGTGCCATATCAAACAGAACAAAATAAAATTCTACGGCATCATCTGCAGTGAAAACGGTATCCAGCCCGATCCCGCCAAAATATCAGTGCTGAGGCAGATGAAAGAACCGGTTGATCGCCGCGAACTACAAACGTTCCTTGGGCTAGCCACCTACATGTCCCCATTCATCGCAAACCTAAGCATCCTGACCGCACCCCTGAGAGGATTATTGAAGGAAGACACACCCTTCCAATGGAATGCCGACTACCAGGCCGCCTTCGAGAAAATCAAGAACTCGATAAGTGAAGAAATCACCCTCACCTATTTTGACGAAACAAAAGATGTAACGCTCCAGGTAGACGCCTCAACAAAAGTCCTTGGTGCAGCCCTCATGCAAGAGGGCAAGCCCATAGCATTCGCCAGCAAAGCGCTAACCGACGTCGAAACACGCTATGCAAATATAGAGAGAGAGCTCCTCGCAGTAGTCTATGGTTGTGAGCGTTTCCACACATACCTGTTTGGCCGTCCATTTACAGTGCCATCCGATCATAAGCCGCTGGAAAGCATACACCTCAAACACCTCACATCAGCCCCACCACGATTACAGCGAATGTTGCTGAGATTACAACCATACGATATCAAGATCAGATACGTACCAGGAAAAGACATGCTGTTGGCTGATGCACTATCACGACTCTCCCCAGAAGATAAATACCCGATAGAGAACGAGAGAATACAAGTGCACGAGATCTATCCACATTTCAGCACCGAAATGATCGAGCGGATAAGAGCTAACACGGGCTTAGATCAAGAGCTGACCTGCCTAAAGAAAATGGTATACGAAGGTTGGCCAACGATGATTAAGCAAGTATCAAACATGCTGAAGCCATACTGGTCATTTAGAGATGAAATCACAATTGACGACGGCATCCTAACCAAAGGACAACGGATCATAGTTCCTTCTACCATGCAAAAAGAAATCCTGGACAAACTACACGCTAGCCATCAAGGAGCAGAAAAAACCAAACTCCGAGCAAGATCAGCCGTATACTGGAAGAACATGAACAACGACATCGACAAAATCACCCAATCTTGCGTAACGTGCCAGGAGTTTCTACCAAGTAATCCGAAACAGCCACTGCTACAAACCGAAATACCACCACGACCATGGCACACGATCGCTACTGACCTATTCTACATCAACGAGTCTGAATATATACTTGTAGCTGACTACTACTCGAAATATCCATTCATAAGGAAAATTCCCAGAGGGCAGAGTAGCAGTAAGCAGGTTATTGAGTTGATGAAGCAGATCTTCAGTGAACAAGGAGTACCAAAGATTGTAAGATCAGACAACGGGCCCCACTACAGCAGTGCTAGTTTTCATGAATTTGCCAAAGAATACGGATTTGAACATATCACCAGTTCTCCTCACTACCCCCAGAGTAACGGTTTCATAGAAAACCAAGTCAAGACGGTTAAGGCAGTCCTACACAAGACCGCAAGAACCAACGAAGACCCCTACATGGCTCTACTCTGTCTTCGGTCCACTCCAATTGACAGTAAGTTGCCATCACCCTCTGAACTACTCCTTGGCAGGAAGCTCCAAGACAATCTACCGCGCTCGATAACTAGGAACCAGAACAACGAAGAGATCATAGAGAGATTAAAGAAACGACAAGAGCTGCAAAAGCACTACTATGACCGGAACACCAAGACAATCCCGGATCTTCTGCCAGGGCAGAACATCAATATTCAAAACCCCTCTACAAAGAAATGGGGACCGGCCACAGTCAAGGAAAAGTTGGACCAACCAAGATCATATACAGTCACTACTCCAAAGGGTGGAGAGCTACGTCGGAACAGAACACACATCAGAGAAGCACTGCCATCCCCCATAGGACACCAAAGCCCGCCTGCAGAATCTCCTGGAACAGAAGTGTCTAATCCAGCACCACATAATGGAATGATTACAACACGCAGTGGCAGGGTCGTGAAACCACCAGAACGATATATATAATTTTCAAAAGAACTGTTCAAGAATAGCATATAATCGCAACATCAGTTGTATGCATGGACAGCTGATATATAGTCATTGTTACTATTGTTTTCGTTGCACGTACATATATATATATATATATATATATATGTTGTTGTTTTTTACGGAAAGGAGGATGTCATGCTATATGTCATATGATACCATAGCATTGACTGAAACCCTATATCCATCTATCAGACTGTATGATACACATTTGTAGCCCGAATTGATATACTCAAAATAAAGCCATATTTCACAACCACCAAGGAACAGAAATCATTACAGAGTTATCTTCAGTTTTGTATCGGATACAGCTATTTTAGCGGCGTTATAACTTTAGGAACGCAGAACAAAGCAACAGAGAAAATTATCAAAATAGAAGACACTTTTGAAGAGTGATATCTCGTGATCTCGGCAAGGTAGTAAATACTGGTTTTCGATCAATAAAGAGACCTATGTGAAAATTTGAATACATCGCTCTAACTTAAAAACATTAATATATTTGACAAAAAGAAAGTAAGAAAGAGTTTCTGGATTTATTCAGCTTTCAGAAAATGTTTACTTTACTTTGGGTTTTTGTTAAGGTTTTGCGCTATACACAGTTGAGAGCACACCGGTCGCTAGGGGTAGCCTAATACCTTAACTTCTTCAAGCAAGCTGTTGAATAGTGAGTGAAAATACCTTGCGTCGTCTAAAAATAATTTTCTTTGTAAGGTCTTCCAAACAAAATGTTTAAAATTTCGCTAATCAATTTTTCGCACCCCCTGTGGGCCCGAATTGCATGCCATGGTTCGTTTCGTTGGGTATGTAACCGGGAAGCATGGTCGATTTGTCATAGCGTCAAAACACTATATGTTTCTATTTCTTTATTTCAGTTTATTCATTCTTGTTAGAGCTTTGAAACTTTGTAGAATGCTTCTAATAAAGTATTATTATTATTATTATTAGTTATTGAGCGCTTTGAGTCTGGTAACCGAAACAAACACAAACTAGAATATTCTGAAACACAAACTGAAAATATTCTGAAACACTATTAACTAATTGCGATTTTGAGACGACAATACCAAGAAATAATGACGGCAGGTTTATGGTTATCACTCGATGGTTCCTCATAGTCACGTTGTCATTTCCAAGAAAAGTAATAAAGAAAGTTGTTCACAAATAACATTAATACTAACTTCAATATCAAAGATACTAATAATAATTTCATTCAACGATTCCCGGAATTAGCTGATTCAAATAAGTATGGCTACACCTGGCCAAGTATGAGTTTTGCTCTTAATGTTCTCCACCATTGTTCGTCAGTTGCTTTTTCTTTGCTTCTACTTTTCAAAATTGGATTTTTTTGAAAAGCGTTTCTGTATTCGGAAATTATTTAGCCTCGATTTCTCGTAGACGTCGCGTAGACTAACCGACGATTTCGAAAGGGACTTTGATTTTGAGGTCACGTGAGAAACTTTCAGAAGTGTTCTTTGAAAACTTTGACTTTGACCCAAACATTTGTAATTATATAATAGATAGCTAGCTGACTAGCTTGGTGTAGCCCGTACAGGTCATAATTCCAGTCAACTTACACCTTAATATACTAAACCCTATATATTATCGTATATTCTAACGTATTATGTCGTAAAGGCACCAAACAAAAAAGTGTCTATTTAGATTTCGAAAGATAATTTCCAGCTTCAATATCATAAATAATTACCGAATTCAGAAATTTATATCCCAATTCGGAAAATAATTCTTAAATCTAGAAAATAATTCCCAAATTCAGAAATCCTGAAATGTAATTTCAGTTTGGCCAGGTGGTACACTGATCGATTGATGCCGGACCGATGTAATGTAAGTAGAATGGTTCTCTCCTGTGCTTCAGTACACTTTTCTCCGGGCTGTTACAATTCTATAATAAGAATTTCTAGAAAATCGAACAGGCTGAGACTTATAATCATTAAAACATAACACTAATGAATCGAACGTTGTATGTCTACCGTGACGAAGGATTACTCAGACAAGAGATGAACTTTGGTAAACAAAATCTAATGAGTTCTAGAAAATATTTGTCGATTTTCCCGCGCGTGTGCTGTAAAACTTCAGCGATTCCGAGTACCATGTTGTCGAGATTCTAATACTAATTTACAAGGCATTTCTATTTAGTATCTCTATTTTAGTTAGTGAATATGGTTAATTAGAAATTGTGTGTTCAAGTTTATGGTTTAAACTACAGATTCTAATACTAATTTACAAGGCATTTCTATTTAGTATCTCTATTCTAGTTAGTGAATATGGTGAATTAGAAATTGTGTGTTCAAGTTTATGGTTTAAACTACAGACATTCCTTTTGTATTAAGGATCACAATGAAAAACTGTCCAGCAATCTCCTATCCCTTGCGTTATATATGTTGCTAAAAGCGGTCTTTCCCGTTTTCTTTTATCCCATCAGATTTCCAAAGCGAATGCTTGAGATTTGGCTTACTACGTAGCAAAGTTTCAGTCAGATATTGCAATAAGTGTTCAGGCTTTTTCACCACAGTCCACGAGGTTTTTCCAAATATCTATCAGACCGTTGACTCGCTCCAGAGAGATCCATCCCTTCAAGCTATTTTGCCTTTCCAATAACTCAGCCGATTCTTTTAGCACTTTTACATTTAGGTTTGGTGGTTTTAAATCGTGGCTTCGGTTGTATCCTTCCTGTAGAGCATCAAGAGCTTCTTCAAAATCTTCCTCCCTCAACTGTAGAGTGGATTTGAGGTCTTCCCATCGTTTACGAGCTTCAGCCTTTTCGTTTACTGTTTTAGAAAGCTTCTCAATATCTTTTTTCAGAGTTGCAATTTTGTAACTCCTTATGGGAGTGAAGTAGCCGGGAAGGATTTTCTTGTAGAACCCAGCTTGAATCTGTAGGCACATTTCTCCTAGAGTTTTCAAAGCATTCGCGTCTTCACTCGCTGGTACAGGCATTAGTGGAAGAGCACCGGGTACGTACCGAGATTGATGACGAATCTGCTTCTTTAGCACTTCATTCTCAGATTTAGTCGCCGCTAAATCTTTTTTGATCTCTTTTAAAGCGTAGTGAATCATTTTCATTTCCTCGTCCACTTTTGAGGACTTTTCTTCGTCGTCTTGCCTAGACTGTTGTAGGTTTTTCATTTCTTCTTCAATGCTCTTCAACTTGAACTGAACGGCAGCCAATTCCTCTTTAAGGATTTTCTTTTCATCTTCGAGTAGTTGTATACGTTTCTTCAAAATCTTCACTTCCTCGTCTTTTGCTTCCAGTTTTATGAGAAGATTATTGTTGTTCTCTTCGAGTTGCTTTACATTTTTTTCGAAGCTCGATTATCTCGGCGTCTCTTTGTTCGAGTTGTTCTTTCAACTCGCTGATTTCTCCTGTATGCCTTGTAATCTCTAAAGACTCTAAATTCACTGCCGGTTGTGCTACCAAACTTGTGATAAGACCGATTGCCTGTTCATCAGGAGACATATTTCTTGCCGCATTACCAAGAGCCAGTTGTTGCTTGTTGGTCATTTTTAGAATGTGTTGGACAAACAACCCGGTGAAAATCCTATCGTCTCCTTCAAACCGAAAGCTACAAGACCAATCACCAGTTCCGCGTGAAAGCTGTAACAAGAAAGTTTTCCCAAGAATTTCACAAAAGGTGACATCAATCTCGTTGACCCAGAGCCGACTGCGACTAACCAATCAGAAGCTACTTCCCGACCGGGAAGTAGCTTCTGATTGGTTAGTCGCAGTCGAAATTCCAAATGGCGTTCGACGAAGGTTTCAAGCCATTAAAAATGTAAGAGTTGTGGCTGTGGATGAAGCTAATATTGGTAAGTTTATACACTTTTTTAAACTTGGCTCTAACAACAACTAAAACGATAATTATGTAATATGTATAAAGTTAAATGTAAAATATGTTGAGCAAAATAAATTGATTGTTTTTAAAGTGCACATAAGTTATTGTTAAAGTGTATATGACACGAAAACATTCCATCATTTAAAATGTATAGTTTGTTAGTAATAATAAATATATCGTAACAAAATTTGTTTCAAAGCTTTTTTTTTTTGAGATATTTGCGAAAGTTAATCCCAATTTGTGACGTCATTTTGTTGACACGTACTCTAGATTCAGTAGTAATGTACTAAATATAAATTGTAATTCATATAAATTAACAACAAAAGACATATTTTAGTCAGCTTCATTTGATAGCTTACGTGGTACTCTTCCAATGTTGGGAAATTGAAAAGTGTACTACCTGAAATTAAGATTCTACATTCAAACATATTTCATGTATTTGCAACTAAATCTGGAGACTTGTAAACAAAATGACGTCACAACTCGTGCTAAAAATTTTTGAATTTCTAGAGAAATACGTTTTTGGAACAAATTTAACCGTGATATTCTTATTAATGCCAATAAACTACACATTCTTAACATTAAAATTTTTTCGTGTCATATACACTTTAAATACATACATGTATAAATTGACAATTTCACCCCAGATTTCTTTGGATTAAAAGGCTCAGTACTAAAACGCGACCTTCCTACATCAGATTCTCTGATTATTTTATCAGTCTGATAAAGATTAATTCATATTAATATTTTAGATAACTAATATTATCTATTGTAACCAAGTTGAAAACTGGTTGAAAACAAACTGGTTGAAAACAAACTGGTTGAAAACATACTGGTTGAAGGTTTATTCGAGTTTGTTGCGTTATGTTTGTACTAGCCATATTTGGAATGATGATGTAACTCATCACGCAACTGTATTCGTAATTTGAAGTACATGTAAATCAGTTCTGCTCCAGATTTGGTGCTGTTTAGTTGTGTTTTTGTTTAGTTCAAGTTTTAGTTTTAGTCTCACTTATTTTCCTGCGATCTATCTTGGAAAGACCTGCAATGAGTTTCATCATTCTTGCCGTTCAACATCCACTTGGTCACCCTATAATATATTATTACTTCTCACACCAATGACGGCGTGTCTGTCACTGACGGGCGAAGAACAGACTACAGAGAACCGAGTCTATTCCTGCGATGGAAAAACAAGCTAAAACGAAAAAGAGAAACAATAAATAAGGAGGAAGTGGCTCAGGGAATGACAGTCTTGAGCGCCAGTAATCCGACTGGGAAATTAGACTCCCTTTCAAAACTGTCATCCTAGATCGGGAGGGCAAACACTTTTTAGACCCAATATCGAAATACAGCAATTTTATCGCAGCTACACAAAATGGAATGCTCCAAAGAGAGCCTTGTGCTCCTGGAAAACGAAGGAAAAACCCGTGCATAATTTGCACGAGGGACCGCGAAAGCTTAACGGTGCGCAAAGCAAACAAAAGGCTTTGAACAACTTAGGGTGCATGAATTACCACAACACAAATATCATTATTAAACTTACAAACGAAAAACATGTAAAATGCTTCACAATCGCGAAGAACATATCGAAAGAATATTCGCCCTAAGACCACACTACGCCACTCAAGGGTTTAAAACACAACCACAGAGGCGAAAAGCAAAACTTTTCACAGACGCCACTCGAGGGTTTTGAAACACAATCACACGGGGCAAAAGCAAAACTTATTTCCACAAACACCACTACTCCGTTTTAAAACACAACCACACGAAGCGAAAGGCCAAAAAAAAATTTTCTTTTGACCGGAGTTTAATATGAAAATAAAACAAAAACAAAAACAAAAGGGAAAATATATTTGCCTTAACAAGCGCTGGAGAGTCTGCCCCTTCGGTCGGTGAAATCTTCCTGGGATATCTTGAACTGGTTCTTCATTTTGTTTGCCTCGGACAGCTCCAAGCGCTTCGACGACCCTGTCCTGCGGTACTTCCAGAGTATTAGACATTGTTCAAAGCCTCAGTAAAGCTCGAAGTCTTAGTAAAGCCTGAGCTAGAAGGAACACGTCCTAGCCGTAGCAGGCTTGAAGTGGAATGATTGATATGTTAATCAGTTCTCATACATTTATACCAGTGAGACCACTGAGGATAGTAGAAACGGCTTCTACTTTCCGCAACAGCTTTTGTAAAAAAATTAGGTGTGAAATGCTCGTGCAACTTGTCTCTGTTGCACGAGAAATTGTACCGTGTGACAGGGGCTTAAGACAGTACCGTATAATTCCCACTCATACGCTAACCGATTCTTATGGGAAGCCATTTCAATATTACGGCATACCATAGACCTTGAAAGTGCTGTAAGTCAGTACCGTACGTTTCCCATACACCGATAGGGTGCTACTAAAACGAGTTACGGAGTAATGAGTAAAGAGTAAACAGAGTAACCAGAAAACGAGTAACATCAAGTGTGTTATACATTGAAAGTCTTTCCCACCCATATGATAACCATTCTTATGGGAAGTCATTTCAATGTTACGACATGTCGTACGCCAGTACGTGCTGTAAGTCAGTATGTTTCCCACCCATACCATAACCATTCTTATGGGAAGTCATTTCAATGTTACGGCATGTCGCACCGTGTACGTGCTGTAAGTCAGTACCGTATGTTTCCCACTCATACGATAACCATTTCCTTTTCTTTAATGTCGAGTCTAGAAATCAAATCCCTAGACCAAACAGCCGTACGTGAGAGGACAGGACACTATAATAGCTCGTCACGTCATTTCTTACCACTGCAACTTTGATTTTGGAAACAATTTTATTTTTCTTCACAAATGAAAATATAATAGTTGATAGTGCAAGAAAACCCAGAACAGATTTCACAAGAAGACATGCGATTTTATTGGACTTCATTTGGTGATCCTTATTTATTTACAACGTCTCCTTTTTCTGAGACAGACGATAAAAACTATGAAAAATTACATGGCTTAAGCCTAGTGTGACTTGCACAAGGGGCTTACACTGCTAGCTAACCTTTTTGCAAGAGTGTTTTTTTTAGTCTTGTACTAGTAATTATTAAATAAAAACCTTAGAAACAACAATATACAGTTTGGTAGAGGGACGCACCCAGGAAGGAATTGAGGGGGCAAACCCGCGAGATCTAGTGTTGAAATTTAAGTGTATTCGTATGTGTAACTCGTTCTTGAAGAAAAAAAGTTTTAGTAGTGTGGAAGGTACGGAAAATAGCACCGACTTTTCGTTTCTCATTTTAGAAAATTGGAATTTAAAATCTTACGAAATTTGTGTGTGTAACTGAATTAAAAGTCGAAATTAGGCCTACTACGAGGGTCCCATACATAGCCCCATCTAAGTTCGTCCCTGGTAAACCTATAGTCAAATATCTTATTAACAAATTAGATCCGGGTTCTCAGGTTATTCTCCCTCCTTAAAATCAACTACCAAATTCTAATTCGATGTTTGGGCTTTTGCTACAGGTGTAGCTTAGGGCTCTGTTGTGATTATTGCCCCATGCTGTGATATAACAGCCGCAGTTTGCATCAAAAAGCTCTGAAATTATTACCCATGATCCTTAAAGATTCATTTTAGTTTTCGGCTACCAGCTTTTTTGCTGACTAACTATATTTAGCTATTTAATATTCATAATTTGATTTGAAAAACTTATATAAGCATGCATACGTAGAAAATGAAATCAAAAATGGAATTGACAAATTTGTTTAGAGAGGGTGACACGTGACAGTTGTAACTGATAAACTTGTGGCGCCCTCTATGTTTAACGTCTCTGAATGAGACGGGACCGCCATTTTACGTGGTTATCCGATCCAAGGCTAAGGTCTAACCGTTTGCAGATATTTTTAGAGCAAAGGCAGGTCCTTCTACTCAGATATTTTAAGACCCTGAGTGTTGGTCTCGTATAGAGTGAAGGCATTTAACCTTTGAAACAAAACAGTACTAGTCAATGTGTAATAGTCAAATAGACACAAAAGAAAACAATGGAATTAAGGTCTACTAATGTGTGTTAGTCTAATATCTATTGCACGGGTTTAATGACTTCACTCTAGTCAAATAGACATTAGAAAACAATGGAATCAGGGTCTACTAATATGTGTTAGTCTAATATATATTTGACGGGTTTAATGACTTCACTCTAGTACTCAGAACTAATTAGTACGAAATAGACCTAATCGGCTAACGTGTTGCTATGTACGTTACCATCCAATTCAAACCTTCTGGGAATAGAAGCGTTTGTCTCTACGAATTCAACTGTGAAACCAAAATATAACGAGCAATGAAACTTAGTCCCATGTGGTTTGAATTGGGTGGAAACGTACATAGCAACACGTTAGCCGATTAGGTCTATAGCACCAATGAAACGATTGAAACTTTAATCTATATAGATATAAATTTGCTCTAATGCTTGCAACCATTAGCTTAATAACGACAACAACAAAATAGTACTAGTTTGCGGGAACACTTGAAAACAAAGAAATAGATGTGTTTAGTGCTCTTTAGTTTTGTGCTATTGCACGGTTATATGGTTTGCACTCTATTAAAAACATAAGCTGCAATTCTTAATATTCTCTCGGACTATTTTAGTGCTGCCTGCTTATATAAAATTTAAAAATTAAACCCTATTTAAAACTTATCTTCATAGAGTTTTAAGTGTCAATCGTGCATGGAAAAAAAGACTTCCGGCGGTCCGAATCGAACAGCATTTCCGAATTGACTCAAAACTATAAACA
>WHPX01000124.1:0-57569 GCA_011057435.1 Actinia equina | reverse complement strand
CCACACGAACGAAAACAAACGACAGAAAGAAGCACAAGGACAAGGCGCTTGAAACCGAACGACGACGAACGAACGAGCCAAGAGCGAAGGAGAATGAAAGAACCCAGAAACAGTACGAAGACGAGCGAAAAGAGAGAGCGACGACATACGAACGAAAAACGAACGACGAACCAGGAACAAAGCCAGCGCAAACAAGTCAACCATCACTGTCGACGAACACAAAACAGACATAAAATACCATACCCCAAGAAACTCATGGTCTCACTACTATATTAACAACTGTAAACTCCAAGAAGAAATATTAATTTATGAAAATATGAACTCAAAGCGATTGTCAACCTCAAAATGAACAACGCAACTGAAAAAGCGGGGGCCCAGCTCACGCAAAGTATAATAACATAACTAAAGGAACACTCTTGAATCCCCTCCCACACGTTATAACCCATGGCGATCCTACTACAGGAACCACCGAGATATTCGGCACCTGAGCAGTCAATGTGTGTGTCGTGATCTAGCAAGAGTGGCACGACGGTGGCTCCTTAGCACCTGTCCGGCGCTGGTGCGATATCACACTTCATGACACACTGGATGAATCCGTAAATATAAAACGTGTTCGGACGATAACTATCGGAATCTGATCCTCCGCAGACGCAAGCGCGCGGATGAGATGTATTCTAGAAGGCGGGCTAAGGTAGTAAATGAATAATGGGGAGTTCAAGCCTCCATTTATAAAATAACACTCGTGGATTTTCTACAGCGTAGGGGGTGGGGAGGATAGAGATGCATATATGAAGCATAGTATAGAATATAAGAAGACGTGTATGTATAGTGGAAATACATCATCGAAGTAAGATGAATAAGAATAGCAAAAATTTCGAATCAAGAGGCTTGGGCTGAATCGGTGTCCAAAGAAAGAAAGGATGCGTGTTCGCAGCCCCATGGCAGGCGACGGGTCCATAGTAGTGTCATCACTAGTCCCTGTTTCCCTTGCGAGAGGGACACAGGGATAAGCCGCTGCTGCGATAGAATAAACATTGGTTGAGTTAGTGTGAAGTAAAGGTCCTTTATATCGCCTGGACTCGACACACAGCTGGGGGGAAGAACCGCAGGAAACACTGGACATTGGTTGGATCGGGTGAGGACGGGAATTAAACAAAACACAAAAGGCCAGAAACCTAAAAAACAAAGAGAAAAAAACGCACACATAAATAAGGTAGGGAAGACAGGCAGACCCGCATACTAACCACGCAATGGTCCTCTCCCGGACAGTTCTCAGGCGAAAGTCAAAACAAGGAAGGGAAAGTAATTTCACCTAAATTGCAATACCGCAATGTCATTCGAGAAGACGATTCGCTCATCAGGGGCGAATAACATGACGGGGGCGCCATTTCCAAGGGGGCCAACCGAAAGGTGAAAGGTTCATCGAATCTAGTGCGGGGGTGGTCATTGCGTTGACGAGAGGGCAGGACCACGTTGATATATAGCCCAACAGTGTGTCAAAGCGCCTAGAACCCGAGGCACGTGGGGGTCTTCGCTTCCCGAACCTATATCTACTGGTGGTAGTAGTAGGGGAGCCGAAGAAGAGAATTGCGGTAATGTCGGTCATGCGGCGGGGGGCCGGGCGCCAAGTCCATCGCGCCAGGGTGTGTCGGGCTACAAAGGAGCTGGGGTAGTGGGTCGGGGGTTATAGTAACTACCGATTGGGTAAAGCGAAAGTGACGAGAGTTAGAATTTGTTGGGAAGTAGGGAAAGCATAGACCCAGGGACCGTGCCGTGCTAGTGCGAAAAGATATTGGGATCAGCGGCAGTTTCCGCGCAGAGCAAAACTATCCGGTTCTCATGCGCGGAACGCCCAGCCCCAGCTGGAACGGGAAAACCGGGAAATGACCAGAGCGAATCAAACCCACCGGTTGCGTAGGATTCCCTACGAGCTGTAACTGTGGAGCTGAGGGGTCGGAGCACGCAAACCAAACTAGGCGACAAGGAATCACAAAGAAACCGCGCCCACGCGGTGCGGGTCAAGACCGCGTGCCTTCTCATGAAGGTAAACAGCTAGATTACCAGTACTAGCTCCGAACTGGAGAAAACTACTTATAACTACCTTGAATTGAAAATTGGAAGAAATCAAGAAGGGGTTAGCATGAGTGTTAGTGAAGTCTGAGTATTAAAAGGTCAGACTGTTCGCACAAAACGTCATGACATTCATCCCTTTGAGGCCAAGTGCGCAACCAGGCAGCGTCTGATATCCGATCCCATTTTTGAGGCGGTTTATTGGTTTCATACTGAAGAAGCTGATTTCCCGAGTAAGGGCTCGGGGTCAAGTAGCAAATTAGTCGCCTGGACAGAGTAAACCCGTAAATCAAAGGGTACCAACGTTGAGTAGAAAATTGTTTACATTGGCAGTGCTAAACAGTATTCTCACCGGACGATTAAAGCTTTAAAACTTTGGACTGAGTCACGAATTTCTGCTCTCTTATTAAAATCCCAGAACTTCAGAATGTGCAGGCGTAGCCTCGCGTTTGAACTAGCAAACAAACCGAAATTATAGATATCAAAACCACGCACTCGCTGAATTCGACCCAAGTTTCGAACATTCTAGAAAGTATGCATCTTACAAACGTAATTGAGTAAAGAAAGAAAACAGCCCAAGATGGTCCGGTCGTTGCGACAGTTTCTTATTTCTTATTTATCTTTTGTAGGTCTGACATGTAAACGCAAAGGGGCCTACAAGCCGTTCCAGAACCAAAAAGAATGACGCTACATTGCGACTAAAGTTTTCGTTGAAGAAGCACGGCAACTCTAAAGTATTAAGCAAATAAACCAGCTCTATTGACTTTTGCATTCACTCTGGATCATTTGTTTCTATGACCGCCGGAGTTTAAAACATACAAAGGTCTAGTTTGCAGCCCACTGAGGTTGCTTTCACCTGAGGTACACAGCGCCACAGGTTATCTACCTATCACGCCTAACTTTATCTTAAACAAACTCCCTCCATGACCCGTCTCCGTCTTCTGCAGGCACCAGCTAACAAAAACGTATGTCATGACGATCACACAAGGCCCGCCTCTGCTGGACCCCAGGATTAGGGAAAACACTCGCGATCAGGCCCCGCGCAGCCGCCGCCACGAACCATTCACGAGTGCGCGGAGAGTGCCGCGAGTCCTGGCTCCTTTGCCTCTCCTGCCTCCCTCGCCTCCGAACTCGGCGATGCCTCTCCCTCCAACAGTATTCCGCTCCCCTGAGGATTGGGGCGGTCGGATGCCGCGCGTCAACAAGCCCCGTAATTGTGCCCGCCTCTTCTGACTCTACCGGAGTATATAGCGTAGTTCTAACGCTATTTTGTTAGTGCAAGAGTCTATACTCATAATAACTGTCCTTTTGTAAATGGGCCCGTACTAAACAGGAAATGCAGGATTGAGCGGCCCAGCGGCCGCGAATAGCTCCCGCCCGCAACGGGCGGAGGCCTGACTCGGTCTCGCCAAAAAAATAACAAATAGGGTCCACCGCCAAAATGCGTATTTACGTGATTAACGGACGGGCGCGGTTGCCGCCGCCATGCGTTGGAGCAACGGAGACGCACAGCGGTCCAGGGGGAAGGGAAGGTAACTGGCCCGCACTCCAGACTTCCGATATACAAAAATAAAAAGGAAAGGGGGGGGTGTTTTCAAAAAAAATCATAGGGGAGACAGAACTCAGGCACTCAGCTACAACGGAAGTGAGAGATTGTAAAGCCGGCTCCGGGAAAACCATACCGCTAAAACTGCGAGGGCACCGTGGTGCCCCGCCATGGGGGCAGCTGGGCGTCAGAGGATCTTTGTTCTGTTGGCGACCGTCAGGAAGCCAAGGAAGTGAACGCCGTAAGGAGGTGAACCGAAAGCCGCGAGAGAAAGGCGCGCACCCGAGAAGCAGATATGGGGATACGGGGGGAGTTCGCACGGCATCATAGTGACGGCGGTCGACGACCGGGGCGCCAAGCCGGCCCGGAGCGTAAGAGCTACGAAGTATGGGACAGCAAAGACTGCGGGATCAACAGAAAGCAAGGAAAGATGGAAAAGGGCGGGGGGGGGAGGGCGGAGGGGGGGGGCGAGGAAGAGCACGTAGAGGGAGCAAAACGGAAAAGAAGTAAGGAGTGGCGACCAAGGATAATCAAACGTCAGGGAACGGAAAGAGGCATGGCGGAAGCAAACCGCAAAAACTGTAGTAGGAGAAAGAATCAAGAGAGAAACCACGAGAAGATCGGCGACAAACCCCAGCCTCGGCGGCCCGGGACAGACCGGCGCATCCGCAAGCCGCAACGCCTGACAGCTTCGGCACGATCGGAAAACAAAAGATGAATGCGAAACATTGCCCTTTAGTTAGCAAATATGACTTGTGAGTACATTTTTTTTTTTTTTGTAATGAACTAATGGAAAACAATGAAAGAAAAAAAGAAAATGTCCGCCGAGTTAGTTATTGTTAGGGGAGATCTAAAACCGTACTTTCTTGAAAAGAATTGCAACAAACTCTATGTGCGGTGTGTAGCCCAAAGGTATAACTTCAGGTCATAACAAGGCGCCTTCTAAACCACTAAAAGGAACTGGGCGGCCCTCGCGCTGCGGCCTCGGAAGGGAGTCTGCACCCGAGCGAGGACGCCGACCGGCCCGCCGTCACTTCGCGACCCAGGACACAAGGTACCACGACGCACCCCCTGCATCAGCGCAGCGCGCCCTTAGCCCGCCGAGCCGTGGCTACTACGGGCGAAGGACACAGACATACAAGAAAAAACCCGAAGGGCAAGAAATACCGAGAGACCATCTAGTTCGCGCGCATGCTGGATATCCTTGGGGACCGCCTCTGGTGGAGGTCCAAAATCGACTCTAACACGTTACCATTTTGCTCAGCCCGGCATAAGCCCCCTTACTGCCCACTGAGAGACAAATTCCTACAAAAGTAGCCTGGGGCTGTCGTTAATTGCGCTTTTAACAGTAATTTTCTCGAAATCTAATTAAAAATAGGAAAAGTACACAATGCTTATATTTCAGCCACAGTCAGTGTTAATATATCTGTCGTTATTGACTATTTTTCATTTCATTTATTACTGAAATACAATTTAACCTGTCAACCTTGGTTCAATGATGAATATACATTAGGACTGACTTCAATAAATTTTCATTAACTTTCTGAATTAAATTAAATGAGATTAGAGTAAAAAATCTCGTTTTATATCATTCGCAGGCTCGGCTTTTTTCGTGACTTCTAGATGTAGTTCTATATTACGATTACCATAAAAACCCGCATAATTTTCAATCGTTCTTCCAAAGCAAAAGAAAACTGACAAACGTCGAAGGTACGAGAATTTAGGCTTTTTTTTCCTTTCTTTTATTTATTTTCATTATCATTTTTCTTCTTTCCAATTTTTATTAGGAAATAAATAGTTTAAAGTATTTATTTTCGATTAACCATTTTCGATGAGAATGAAAATCTCAGTTTCCACATGAATATTATAAATATATTTGATTTTCTTTATTAGGATATACTTTTATATAATATTAACAATTATTACTAAATCAATCTCTGATTCGGTATTAAATTTTCTTCTAGAACATGCGCAATATATCTAGCTTTGAATTAAAATAATTCTGCTTTTTAGTTTGCATCGCGAATCATGATAGCAGACTGATACCATTTAAAGTCCTTTCGTCTGTTTCTCGAATTCCGAAGTGTTCCGGAAACATATATTCCTGAGCCCTGATTGGATTTGACGATATTCAATTGTTACTTTCCACTTACTTTCGGAAAACCAAGACGATGGCAATAGACCAGAGTCGGAGGGCAAGCATACTTATTTTGGCGCGAAAAATTCCCGCCAAATCCACAGGTAACCCAACGAAATAGGAAAATTTACAATAATTTTTGGTCAAACGTTCGGGGAGCGACTGCACCTCGTCCCCTAGCTACGTAATCATTACTCACAAGCGCAGAAGACAAAAAAACCTGACTGTTAGCTACAAGATTCTTACCATTTTTTTTGTCAAGATGAGGAACGGAGGAACATCCTTAAGCTGTCACCCAGGAGTGTCGCTGTCCATGGCAAGCCAAGCGAAGAACATATTGAAGTTCCTAAGGTTGTGATAGAGAACACAGAAGAGCCGACTGGGTTTGCGAGCTCTGTCTTCAAGGTTCTTTCCATGCAACGCTTCTATACCAAGTCCGTACGCAAGTCACGTGAAACATGGCTGCAGAAGTATGCATATCATAGGTAAATATGGAATCAAGGGTGGTGAAACGGTAGTACACTCGCCTCTCAACTCTGGGGTCTGGGGATCATCCTGAACTACGCATAACAACGAGTGGGTTTCTCCGTTGATTTGAGGACTTTCCTCCGGGTTCTACGAATTTTTCTGATAACAAGGTTCAAATATTTTATTTCTTATCTTTGTTTTAGTTCAATTTTACTACTGAAACTAATTGCACCATCGACTGAATGCCTCGTGTTTGATCAGTGAACCGATGTACGGAAAACGGTGAACAAAATGTACTCAATACTAACCTTTATTTCACGACAATCATCATCTAGTGATATCTTCGATATTTATTTCCCAGGGCTAACGAAGAACGTGAATGGCGCAGACCCCTGATGCGTAAGTCTCCATCACCAACACCTCAGCCTGAGAGCCCTGCTTCCGACCAACCAGGAACCTCCAATATCAACGATGAGCATGACTCAATCGATGAAACCGCTGACTTCCAAAGATCGTGTTGCATGTCTCTCGTGCTTGAGCCATCCGGAGATTTTTATTTCTGCTGGCTGTTGATCGTTTCTCTTGGAGTATTGTACAATTATTGGGCGATAATTCTGTTCATCGCTTATCCTTCGATTTACACCGATAACATCAAGACTTGCTTTGGAATCGACTACTCCTTCGATTCTATTTTTCTGCTTGACATTCTCATTCAGTTCCGCACGGGAATCCTTGAGGATGGTATCATGGAACGTAGGGGTAAGACACTCGTGGCTCACTACGTGAAATCCTGGGGTTTTGTCCTGGACATTCTCTCAGTGATACCCTTTGACCTGTTGTACCTGGTAGTCGGTCTATACCCGATTCTCCGAGTCAACAGATTTTGAAAGTTCACAGATACTTCCTGTTCTGCGATCGCGGGAGAGATCTTCAGCGGCCGTCCAAAGCTGTTCAACCTTTTCAAGCTTATTCACTACTTGTTCCTGATCATTCACTGGGTTGCCTGTTTGTATTTTATTCTCTCGAGATTCGAAGGGTTTGGTCAAGACGATTGGATTCATCCTAAACTGGAGGGACCTCTTGCAGCGGTAAGTATATACTAACCCAGAATGGACGGGTAGCCATGTTGAGTGTGTAGAGTCGTATTAGGCTCTTCAGGATAAACTTACCCTCTAATAGAAGTATAAGAAAGATCCATGACCCATTTTCGTAGAGTTTTGGCAGCCATTTTGAAAAAGTAACAACGCCTGATTAAAAGCATTAGAATACACATCGTTTTGTCTCCAAAAAGCGCGTTTGTATTTTCACGATATGGTCAAGTTTAGACAAAGAGTGACATTGAAGTCTAAAGGCTGGTTGGTTAGACGCGCTGTGATTGGCCGAATTCCTTACCATGACCATATATGCCGGGTGCCATTATTTTTTCCTCTTGCACAAAATCTACTGAGGCGGACTTCATAATTTTTTGTTTTGTTTTCCAGGTGAGCATGCAATACTTGTACAGTCTGTACCGCTCAAGCGTTAGCATGACTACAGTAGGCACGGTAACCTCGCCTAATACTCTATTGACCATGATATTTGTCATAGTGACGTATCTGTGTGGGTGTATTGATTTTCGCTACCATTGTTGGCAACGCTGGCGACATGATCGTTGATATGAGAAAAGCCAGGGAACTGTATCTGAGAAAGGTAATCTGAAACTACTACATGATTCTGACTGAGTTGCCATTCATTCATTATCAGCCAACAAACAAACAAACAAACAAAAACAGTCAGAATAAATGTTAAGAAATTGCAGACTTACCAACTGGTTGAGATGAAATTTTCAAATAATATTTTAATCTTTATTTTCGATTTTTAAATAATGGTTTTTATTTTGAGAAAATATAGTTTTATTATTTGGAAGGGGAATATATATATTTTTTGTTCACCATTTTCCAAAATAATTTTTTTTCTACAATCACCTGAGACGATTTTTTCAAAAAATTAACATTTATTGCCAAATTCTCTCAAATTTTCACATGAAAAATGTTTTCTACAAATACCTGAGAAAAAAGAGTTTTCAATTGGTATAATTTCTCTCGTTTACAGTTAAATGGAATGAAGGCGTATATCGAGGCGCATCAGTTATCAGCACAGCTGAAGAAACGGGTCATCCAGTGGTTCGATTATCTCTGGACTCAAAAACGAGACATGGATGAAGAACAACTCTTCGCCAAACTCAACGACAATTTCAAAGCCGAAATTGCGATACACGTTAACTTGGAAACGCTGATTAAAGTCGAAATGTTCCAAGACTGTGATCCAGGATTTCTGCACGACCTTGTGCTAAAACTAAAGCCGTCGATCAGTTCTCCAGGGGATTTATCTGTAGACAAGGGGAGAGAGGACGGGAGATGTATATAGTTAATAAAGGACAAGTAGAGGTCCTAGATGAAATGGAGACGATCCTGGCAACTCTGAAAGCTGGGAGTCACTTCGGTGAGATTAGCCTGCTGAACATGAAGGGCATCGGAGATCGACGCACCGCCTCGGTTCGCTCTGTCGGGTTTACTGATCTGTTTCGGCTGTCCAAAGATGATCTCGATGAAGTTCTGCTATTTTACCCTCATGAAAAATCCCACATGGAAAGGATCGCAACGAAGACTTATGAGAAACAGCAAAGAGAAAGACGACGCCAAGCGTCAAAGAAGAACGAACATGAAGGTGAGTTATTTTCATCCGCGATTGTAGATTGAATAGCTATCGAAACCAAAATTTTCGCAAGAATGCCTGCTATGACGCATGCACAATTGCTAGCCGAGTCTCTGTCACAGACCACTAAGAACCAAACCATTGCCATTAATGTCGCCGGCAATGTTGCATCGCTTGGATCACGTTGTCTTCCATCCGTCACACCCAAGTGGCAACAAAGAGGTCTGTTTCCTATAGTAATAGCTGTAGTAGAGTACTCCATAAAGTTCTCTTGCTTAGCTAAGTGGTTTAATTGTTAATGAAATTGGATTAAATGGTCAATGACTATGATCAAGCGCACTTCCCAAGATCGACCAACTAAAGTGCACTAGTATGTGTGTTTAAGGTTAAAAGTCTTGTGTATCTTTTCCAGGTAGTTCATTGAACGACCCTCGGAAATGGTTTTCAGCAGACACGGAAACCCTACGAAGACGACTATCTTGGGTAGAATCGGTCAACAACCTGAGACGCTTTGCCAGCAGAGTCAGGAAAAACCAACCGCCAAAGGACCAAAGTGCGAAGCAATTCTCCAGGAATTTTCTCACAAGGCACAACAGCAGCGAAGTAACGAGGAATCGCGTCGATTAATTGAAGATTTTGTGGCGGAAATCCGCGCGCGTGAGGACGAAAAAGCAGAGAAGAACGGCTCTGATTACTCACGGATTGCCAATTCTAGTTCTTCAGACTGCCTGACGTCTGAGCAGCTTTGCGAAAGGCTCCGTAAGTTCAGAAATATGACCAAACGTTCATCCTTCACCCTACTGGACAAGGGCGACACAGCAGCGGCGTTGGAGTTGGTTGCGCCAACATATGACAGGCCTCTTCGTCCGCGCTCTTTTACGACCGGACCTCTTCTCAAAGATGAACAAACTGTTCTGAATTTTCAAACATTGAATAAATCGTCATCCAAGTCGCTGGTGAAACTTGAATCATTCCATGGTCAAGGAGAGTCGAAGCCAATTTTGGGACAAACGCTGACTAGTGACCCAGGAAGAGAAAAAGTTTTTCATATGTTCGCAAGGAAAAGTTTAAAACCGAAGAGCATCAAATCACAGCATGTCAATAGCTTTGTCGTTTCCAAGGAAGATTCTCTGGAATCTCTGAGGTTCAAAGATATCGTGCGCTCTACCATGGAACGCAAAAGAAAATGGTTTGAAGGTAACGATCAAGTTAATAGTGACATAACCAAGAAAATTCCAGGGGATGAAGACCGCGCGCAGAAGAAAAATTCCAAAGGAAAACACAGTTCAAAGCAATTGTCTGTCACTATAGAGAAAGGTGCTGAGACCGTCGGGTTGAAAAACCTGATGACACTGCCAGCCATCAGAATTGAGAACGAAACTGTTGAGGATTCAAAGAATGGTAGTTGTGTAATGGGAGAGTCCGTGAAACAAAGTGATAAGCGTACTGATAATGAAACTGGGTGTGGCGCAAGTGAAATGAAAGGGGAGTCTGTCAACACCGGCAACAGCAGCAGCAACAACAATGATTGCAAAAGATCAGAACATACATGTGCATTGAGTAATAGCAGCCACGACAGCAGCACTGGCCAACATGATAACAAAAACCAGAGCAAAAGTAAACCACAAATACAAAAGGTCTTCCCAGCATTGATAAGAACGACAACGAGAACAATAGCACTAGAAACGACAGCAACAACAACAGCAACAAAAACAGGAGTAACAGTAATAGCAACATTAACAAGCCAAAAGGTACGCCATTTTCGTCTGAAGAATTATCACAAATCAAAGAGAAGGACAAACAAAAGCCGCAGCTCAAAGACGACAAAAAATTGCCACAAAGTGTTTCAAAACCGCAGGAAACACAGAGCAGCGGAGAAAAAGACCCCCAACAAAAAAGCACAAAGCAAACGACGGTCACTTTGCTTCACCCAGCTGCACAGTGCGCATGCTCTGCATTAGATACCAGCAGGAAAACAACGCGGGCTCCTGAACACACCGACAAGAAGAAAGCAGAGGTCACAGATGCGAAGAAAGAGTCCAGTCACGAGATATCGAACGCGAAAGATCCAAAGAAAATTGCCAAGGAAAAACAAAAAAATATGGAAGAAACTTGCTGTTAAATGCGATGTCCATAACTTTTTGTTCCAAAGAGAAGGTTGACTCAAAGTATCAAAACGTGATGATGAATAAAAAACTGACTTTGTTTTGCGAGATTGACACAAAATTAAGGAACTGTAGCTGACAAAACTGTGACGGGACCTTGTACCATGAAGGAACTGAAGTTTAGAAGTTGATTTAAGTTGTCAAAAAAATATCTTATCTTTATTGAAAATGAAATTAAAAAATTGTGTATTGGAAGCGACCTGTTCGCATAGTTCTAACGAAAATCCAAGGAATCTTGGTGCGTCTAATGCGGAAATACAGGCATATTACGCAAAAATGTTTAATGCTGCAAAAGAGTAAAATATGCTTCTAATCCAGTCCGTGCAGCAAAGTAACGTATCGTTAACCATTGCTATTAAGCAACATTTTCTCTGCAGGTTGCAAATGTTGCGCATTAAGCCGCGTGAGTTCATTTTCTTGCTCGCATTACCGTAAATTCGAAAAGTCTACAGGAAGACCTCGAGATGAAAAGGTTTGTGGGATAATAAAGTTTACTATAGCGTCATATTCAACACCCTATGGCGCTTTACAATTAGAATAAATGGAATAGTTTAAACTATATTATACAGCTAACTAATATATTTATCTATGTATGAAATAAAACTAGAAAAATAAAACAGTAAATAAAACAGAACTGAAATACGATAAAATTTAATCATATGCAAGTTTTAAAAAGATACGTTTTAAGTTCTTTCTTAAATTGATTAAGATTGCTGGTCATGGTCTTACTTTGGGAAGCGAGAAGATGGAAGATGTTACAGCCTTTTGATCTCATGTAACATCACAGATAACATGCTTTTTTGGTTGGTCATGACTAAAATATCTCAAACATTCGAATACTTACATATCTATGTCTGCGAGTATGACCTTGAGAATACCACAGGGTTACCACAGCCATAAACCACACAGGCGTGGCACAATGTGTTGATAAGGGCTTTTCCTTGTTTCCGATTCCTTTCTCTTGAGCTTTGAATATCTCGAAGTCGAGTCGAGCACCATTTCTAAAAATATAAGCTGTGGGTTAGTTCACATCGTTTAGCTAAGTAGATAGCAGTTGAATATTATTCTTATCACTGAAACTGAAGTTTAGATCCTACGACCACAATAGTGCAGTAAGAAGCGCACAACATTCATGCTTCCCTTCCCTCCTCCCTCTCCCTCCTGCCCCTGAAAAAAAATTTTAGCTTTAGGAATGACGAACCCTTAAATTAATTCTTAGGCACAACTTTGAATTTAAAGAAATTGTTGTACAATGTAATTTAATTTTTGAACCAGTAAAAACTGTTAATGCTACACTGTCTACAACCAGTAGCGCATTCAACGACCTCTTCAAATTTCCAAGTATCAAAGTACGATCGATAATTTACCACAAGTTCGAATAGGACTACGGAGGGTATCTTATTTTCTTAGACGATCAAAAGATAAAAGTTAGGAATCATTTCAAAACGTATCATATTGTATCTATAGTTAGATCAATTATTTACAATGTTTGCATATGCTTTCGAAATGAACAGAACTAAGGGAAATGATTGAATAGAAACGGCGTGGCTATTCTTGCGCAGAAAAAATGTACCTAAAACATCTTGGGAAGTCTAAAACTGTGCCAGACATGCCTAACTCTTTTAGAATAATTTATTAGTCAGATTATTCTCGCAAGTATAATAAATGGCAGACCCTTAAACTGGGGTCAAATTTTTTTAAATGTGATTACTGGGTAAGCTGTGGTAAGCCAGTCGGGAAATGCTTTTCGTGCCGTCGAAAGTTTTTTTCGTTTGCCAAAATTAAAATTCACTTTCATTTTTCACTATTTGGCATTCAACAAGATGCTGATGAGGACTCGTTTGAATGATAATTACATTCAGCAATCTTGTTTATGTTTTAATAAGTCAAGTTATTAATGAAAAGTCAACGGTTAATAATGAAAATTCCACGCCACAACACATTTTTACTCGACACAAATGAAGACAAAACAGGTCTAGAGGAGTCAATGTACGATAAGATCTGGAGGAATTCATGAGCTAGTGTTTAAGTCATGAGGCTGATTGTAATAAAGATTTAGGTTAGGTTCTGGTTTTGTCTAACAAGCGTCCAATTTTTATCACAGTGGGATCAGCCATGCAAGCGGTTATGAAACATAAAGCAAATTATGTATAATTTTTTTCAGGAGAGATTCAATTCAACCTTTGAATTCTATGATTTTCATCATTATATTTGTAGCAAAGTTTAAGACAGACAAAGAGAACTTAAATAGGAATAACATCCAGTGAAAATGAAAGCCACAATACTAGTTAAAATAATGTGATAAGCTGAAAGAGTTTGAATTTTTTGTTTGAGTAAATCACCTGTTGAATACATCTACAGTGTCGTTCACCTGCAACAGCCTCTTACATAATAATAACTTGTTTTTCTTTCAACAAATGTAATCTATAAAATCCGACGCAAAATTATCGCCTTCTGATGACATGTTATGCCTAACAACAAACGCAGTTTTGAAATTTATATTACAAAATACCTGCGCAGAATGTAAACAAAGCACAAAGTTCAAGGACACACGCAGGGCACAGAATTAGGCTGGTCATAAGCAAACTAGACCCCTCACTAGACCAATAAACATGTAGCTGTGTGATGTACGAAGTGAACGCGTTCTGCCTCAGATCAACCAATCTGATAACCCCGCCTATATATACTTTACATAGGTGATATGACTCGCTTAGTAAAGGGCTTATTCAATAACCCAAAAATAAACACAACGCATAGTGCTTTTGTATCCCGTTGTCTTTCAAAGTAGTCAGCATAAAACATCCCGTGAGACGGTTACTTAAGGTCCTTGGCGTCTTTGCCTTTAGGTAGTTTTTGGAATTTGACGATTTCTAAGGAATCTCGCGGAGTTTACCAAAGCATGATGGTCTAAAGGATAGTCATCTCAGGTTTCGATAGCCAACAATAGCAAGCAAGATGACAGTGCTTGTAAGTCTACGCGTTCAGCCGTCAAACCATGTGCACTGACGCTCACTTTCACATTCGAATTGGACCGACTTCTTGTATATTAACTAGACTTTGGACGGGTAAAAATGAGAGGAATACTAATATTATTGTGGGCAAGTTTTCTCGTCACATCGCTATCGATGTCACAACACAATGAGTGTAACTTCATGGAACAGGTCATTCAATCTAGTCAAGATTTTCGAATCTGTGTCTGTTCAAACCAAGTATACGTCAACTGCACTTTAAATAGAGTAAATGTTGCTACGAAAGATCTCTCCAAGAAAGAGGAAAGTTGTTACAAGAGGGATTTAAAGTTAGCCGATACTTCGGGCAAGAAAGCATGTGTATGTTCTAGACTCAAACATTGTCACAGCAAACAGCAACAGCAACTGCACAAAGCTACGTGTGCAAGAAGAGCTGTCATGAAAATGAACCCAATTCTGTCACATTTCAAAACACTGTGCTGCGATATGCAAAACGTATTGCTAAAGCTCTGGTTTAAACTCGAGAAAAAGGTCTTCTTGCGCCTTGTTAAATTAATTAGTCACGATTCTCTCGACGCTAGAACGATTACTATGAGGTTAAGAAGGAGTAATTGGTGCAAAGCTTTTCACGTGGAGTGCCTTAAAGTAGATTTATTAATACGTAAAGGTTGCAAAGTCAAAACCAAACTACGACGAAGAAACAAGCGAGATATCAAGGACTCATACAGAAACTCTAAAACAGAGTTTGCACCTTTTTCCACAGGTGAGATAATTCATATTAATGGTTTACATTTAAGTAGAAAGAAACCCAAACATAATTGAATTTAATATTGTGTTTGTTTATTCGAGCCAGACGCGATACTCAAAACAAAAGATCCATTACTTCTTCAGACCTCTCTCCGAAACAACTTCTAAAACAACACATCTAAGTCTAAATATTTGCTTAAAAACTCAAGAGCTCGGTGAACGATCATGCACGACATCTACACTGAAGAGAATAACACTTCATTTGATGCTCATAAACACGAACCTCAAGAACCTGCTATAAAATACATAACGGAATTAGGGATAGTTTACTCATCGCACTAAAAAAAATATGCTCCCTTCACAAAGTTTTTCTTTATGCTACAAAAATTCGATAAAAAGTTGACAGGATATATTCAGTTCGCATTACAGTAAGGGTAATTAATCCAAACTTCCCCTTCGACATTCTTTCTCGTATTTTCGTTATTGGTAGCAACTTTAGATTTGAAGTATTTTGGGTGACATTTTTGAACCAAAATAATTGAAATTCAAAAATAGTCTGTGTAGCTTTGTCAGAGTTAATCTGGACAGTTCGCTGCATGGTGATTGTTTAATTCTAGGAGTCCATCTACCGAGACCCAAGGTACCAAAGCTGTCAATCAAAGTTTTGAATAAAACTGTTAAATAAGAAACAGGAAATCGTTAAATTCCTGTCATGACATGAGTTTGTAAGCTTACTCAACTATGTAATTACAGTTAATTTGTTTTTGATCGACGTTAATTTAACAGGAACGGACGGCTCTACGGTCTGTGATCGTAACATTTGTCATTTCAAATTATCTCGGATTTATATCCTTATCATTATCAAAGTAACAGAAAAATGATTCGTTTTGGCGTCCTCATCATCCTCGGGAACCCGGGGTTTAAGTTCTATCGCTCGTTTCTCGCTACCAGAAAAAATAAAGGAATGAGCGACAGAACTTTACCTCTGGCCGGTTCCCGGGGATGCGTGGAGTCATCCATTAAGGACCTAAAATTTAATGTCTTTAGGGTCAGCAGCCTGAACGACTGAGGCTCAATTATGACTCTCAGTAGGCTCGATTTATGGTACAGCAGAGCAACAGCTGGTATTCATTAATAAATTGCTATCAATTATATGATTATAGGTCTTTAGCCACCTTAAATGACCTCAGGCTCGTTTGACAATTCAATTTCCATTCCCTGGAAAAACACCTTTAAGACAAACAATGCCTCGGTATTTAATACACGCATGGCTGTTGTAAGCTAGGATAGATCAGTCTAGCCGTTCTTATTATCTCAAGATGTCTTCAACCACACTTATTACTTGTTGCTATGCTACGTATTTCATGCTTTTTGATTGGGTCAGACTGGAAGGAAGGAATGAAGGGCCTAATTGGAAAAAAGTATAACTTTATTAGTTACGATGAAAAGATATTGATTCTTATTATTTATTAACAAGGAAGGCATTGGTGGAGCGTTGATTTTCCCACTTTACACACAACACACAACACTGAACGTAGCCTCCTTTGCAGCCGTTCTTAGGGTCGTCACGCAACGTTTCCCTCAGAACGGCTGCAAAGGAGGCTACACTGAACGACGACTGCGACCTCTAGTCACGACAGTTATATTTGTCACGCAAATAGATTGCGTGACAAAATTGTACTATCGTTAGTAACAAACCTAATAAGAATCACTATCAATGCTATGAACTCGATGTTGGGAGACTATCCTACAGGTGATATCACCTGTCTAGTTCTCCTCAACAGTTTTTTGGAAGCATAGTAAATAAATAAATAAATAAATAAATGTTAATGTTTGTCATGATCTTTATTTACAGCTACGACAAAAAGACTTGAGTACCACACAAGACAAACTGCGACAACAAGTGCACAGATAGCAAGAGTTTCTGAAGCATTTACGACAAAATCCATGGTGGCAAGATCTACAGCAACCACTGGGATTGATGAAGGAAGACAATTACTATATATGTCATCTTCTTCATCATTAATATCATCACCATCATCAATATCATCTTCGTTGTCATCAATATCATCATTGTCATCGTCATCATTATCATCATCACTATCATTATCATCATTATCATCAACAGAAAGGGAGTTTTCTCAGGGATTACTGTCATCCTCACATCTCTCCCAAAATCTGAGTCCTTTACAAAATTATGTCGAGCCCTCGACGGCAACCAGGGATCAAAGCAAAATCGCGCAACTGCAAACGACCTTATTTTCAAGTACAGAGACGTCAACGTATATTAAAGATCAGAAGACAAGGCTGATGGTTGGACGATCAACTTCATTACCATCTGTGGCAATACCTTTTTCAACATCAGTGACATCATCATTAACATCGTCAGTCACGTCAGAAGAACAATTAGATGATTCGTCTTCACGAAGATATTCATCATCTTCATCATCCTCAGCATCAATACGAATAAAGGGCTCCCCTTTTCCATCGTATACATCATCTTCAACATCATTATATTCCTCATCTTCATCGCCAACTCCAAGACACTGGTCTTTAGGGGTTACAAAGTCGAGTCCTGAGCCATCCAATGCTCAAGGGATGTCACCCAAGGAATCAGCGACTAATGCAAGATCTACAGCTGTTTTGCCTAAAAATCCTATATATTCAGAGTATTTAAGGACCATCACCCACGACATGACTCCTGTCAAGCAAACGAGTACTCATTCAGTAACGAAAAGTAAAACGCTGACACCATCCATGGTAGATCATAAGATTACTAAGATATATGATTCTTCTGATGTTAGAACTTCAACTCCAATATTGCATTCAGAATTGCATCACATAAACCCGACTTCTGTGAGTACATATGAACTCTCTCTTGCTGATCCCACATTTGTTCATCAAATGCCTGATAAGATAGAATCTTCAGTTAGACTGTTCGCTACGAGTAGCCTTGCAAGGAGATCGACGACGCTGCCAGATGTGGACATTCGTTCGAGTTATGACAGCAGAATTACTCTCCACAAGAGAAAAACTTTGGACATTATGCCATCTGAAACTTATAGTGCGACGAAGGCGTTCACAACTCTTCCATTGTCTTCAAGTAAAGTTGCACCACCTTCAGATCACAGTAACAAGATAAAATCAAACGCATCCTATGCATCAACACAAAGAACTGAGTCCATGATGGGGCATGAATCAAACATCTCGACAACAAGGTCTCCTTCCACGAAGACAACATACATATACGAATATTCGTCTGTAAATGGCGCAAGAGGTTCAAGTATCAGAGTCATAAAACCAAGTCCTCGAATGACGCTGACTTCAGTAAGTCCAACACCTGAATTACACATGACAGTACCTGTATCCAGTTTGGAAACTAAAGGAGAACCCAATGCAAGAAATGGTTCATATCAAACAACATTAATACCATTATCATTGCCATCATCACCAACTTCATCTTCATCATCATCACCAACATTGATATCATTACCATCATCACCAAATTCATCCTCATCATCACCAACATTGATATCATTGATATCATCACCAAATTTATCAACACCATTATCATCACCAACATTGATATCATTGCCATCATCACCAAATTCATCATCATCATCATTATCATCACCAACATTGATATCATTGCCATTATCACAAAATTCATCAATATCATCATCGTCACCAACATTGATACCATCACCAAATTTATCAACACCATTATCATCAGCATCAACGTCACAGTTGAGAATGTCATCGTCATCATCAACATCATCGCCACCATTATCAATGACAGCGTCAGAATCATCAATTGTATCGATATCTGCATCGTTATCAATTCAGCCATCAAAGTCAAAAGCATTAATTTCAACTTCGTATTTATCTGCAACATCAACGCCATCAGTTTCCACATATTTGTCACCTTCAGAAACATCACCACGAACAGCATATCTTTCATCATCAACATTTATATCAAAACCATCGTCTTTCCAAAACATATTCATTAAAGAGAGTCAAGTATCTTCAGCTATGTCATCACGGAGTTTGGCTTCTTCAGCCTCCACAATGCTGCATGAAGACACTTCATACATGTATTCTATAGTGCATCATTCTCCTTCTTCTTCTTCTTTGCTGCGCAAACCTCTGAATTTAACTCTTTTAGCTCCAACACTGCCATCAAAGACAGTATCTTTATCATCATCGACGACTTCACTCATCTACAGTACCGTTGAGAAAAAATCCGCTATGGGAAAAATATTAGACACTTTTTCTTCGTTAAGTTATTCGTCCGACATCTCAACACGACCGACACCAAGCCTCACTAAGTACTCTTACATGGTTCCTTCATCAACGATATCCGCAATTAAGTCAATAAGGTCGCCAGTTTTATTACCGGTGTCATCACCATCATCGCCATCATCATTATCGCCATCACCATCACCATCAACATCGTCTTTGCCATCACCAGCACCATTGTCGTCGCCATCACCATCACCAACACCATCGTCGTTGCCATCACCATCACCATTGTCTTCGCCATCCCCATCACCATTGTCTTCGCCATCCCCATCACCATTGTCGTCGCCATCCCCATCACCATCACCATCATCATTGTCGTCGCCATCACCATTGTCGTCGCCATCACCATCACCATCACCATTGTCGTCGCCATCACCATTGTCGTCGCCATCACCATCACCATCACCATCACCATCACCATTGTCGTTGTCATCACCATCACCATCACCATTGTCGTCGCCATCACCATTGTCGTTGCCATCACCATCACCAACACCATTGTCGTTGCCATCACCAACACCATTGTCGTTGCCATCTACATCACCATTGTCGTTGCCATCATCATCACCATCACCATCACCATTGTCGTTGCCATCACCATCACCATCACCATTGTCGTCGCCATCACCATTGTCGTTGCCATCACCATCACCAACACCATTGTCGTTGCCATCACCAACACTATTGTCGTTGCCATCACCATCACTATTGTCGTTGCCATCACCATCACCATTGTCGTTGCCATCACCATCACCATTGTCGTTGCCATCACCATCACCATTGTCGTTGCCATCATCATCACCATCACCATCACCATTGTCGTCGCCATCACCATTGTCGTTGCCATCACCATCACCAAAACCATTGTCGTCACGGTTAGCACCATCATCATCAACATCGTTACCATCGACGTCATCTGCCTCATCTGGTGAGATAACATCGCCATTATCGTTGTCGCTGACACCATTACATTCAACATTATTGTCGTCATTGACACCACCACTTTCTTCTTCGTTGACACTATCATCATCGTTGTCATCGACATCATCACGCCTATTTTCGATGGCACTGTGGTTGTCAACATCATCACCATTTTCGTCATCGACATCAATTTTGTTAATGCCATTATTATCGTTGCCACCGGGATCATCAGAATCATCTTCGTTGATACCATCATCAATACAGTTAACACCGTCATCATCATCATCAATAACAGTGAGCACCACAATTGTACAATTACCTAAAAATGATACCATTTCGCAATCGAAAACACTTCTCATGCCACAAACCTCTTCGCCACCATCTTCAGCAGAGCCATCAATCAAGGAGATATTTCTTGCTGTCTTTGATGGAAACTGTCTTGACGTAACTCCAAGGAAAAGCTTTAAAGCTGCTTTTATCGACACCCTTACAGACCTTGAGATAGCCAATCAGCGAATTGGTATATTGAACATCACATGTGGATCAATTAAGGTGCTCTTCTACATAATACACAAACGAACGAGCAATATTGCTGAGGTTTTTGATAGGTTAGTAAAGGAAGGGAAGATAAGAATTGTTTTTAAAGGAAAGACATACAGGGCATTAAGTATAACGTCTCTCCACCCAACAACAACACGCCCAACGACATCATCTCCCTCGTTTATCAACCCTACAGTCATTGTTTTCACAGCACAAATCAACGAGAAAAGACTAGTAAAAATTGTGTTTGTCTTGTTTGTGAGCTCCTTTGGAGCACTGGCACTGTTTGGGGTAGTGATTTGCATTGCTCGAATTTATGGACGACAAAGATATGCAAGACTAAGACTCAAAAGCAATACCCTATCATCACGAGGAACGAACCAGATTTATAAGAACGAGCTAGAGCTCATTCGCATGTCGCCGCTGCACCGGTATGCAGATTATTATGGCGGAACAAACCAGGACGCCCCGAAAGAGGAGTCAGATGAGGAAGATAATATCAACAATAGAACAGCTTTGCTAAATATGTTGAGAAATGGCGAAATTGCATCTAGGAGAGGAAAAATCATGGTCAAAGATGATGATTCTTACTCAAGTATTGCTTTCTACTGAAGTATAGTTTACAATAGTGTATCGATTGGTGGGAGACCATGACCACATATAGACCCCTTGCAGCACATTGGAAGGCTGCTCAATTTGGAGGACATAATAATAGGTTTCCAATTCACTCATGAGATTGAAATTCTTTTGTTTTGTCCTCTATTGAGCTGCTTTGACATAAAGGTCCTTTTTTCACGAGGGTAGCACTTAATAGCCAGTTGCTAACAAACCTGTGGCCCTCATTCCGTGATTGAATTGGAATTTAGGAGTTGATTTTTGTGGAGGGAGGAAAACTGGAGAACCTGGAAAACCCTCGAAGCACAGCAGAGAACCAACAAACAACTCTACTCACATACAACACTGAACCTGGCGGGACTCGAACTCAGGTCGCATTGACGAGAGGCGAGCACTCACACCACTACGCCACCCGTGCTTCCCAAGGGGTGCAAGGGGTCTATTGAGAAACATGCAAGGCCATGTCATGTGACATGTGGTGCACATTATTGGTCATTGTTTCCTATGACTGGCTCATAAATTCTAGAGGAAATATCAAACAAGTTTTAGGGGTACTATGTCTTACAATGGGGACATCAAAGCTCTCCAGTGATTAACCTCACCCCCCCCCCCCCCTTTTCCTATTTCTGTCCATGCTATTCCCTTGAGTATTATGCCTTTAGTTTACCAGTGAGACTCAAACAAAGGATCTTATTCAAAAGGGAATGACAGTACACATGGCTAGAAATGGGAAAACAGTAGGCTCTATATCTATAATGGTATTTTAAAATGTGTATGTAATTAGGGATACTAGAGCATGACACCCCCACCCCTCCCCCCTCCTCCTACTACCCTTACAAATTAATGGCCAGTCACTTTTGCAGACCTAGAAATATGACAGAAGAGAGAAAATAATCAAAAACAAGTTGTGTTTGCACACACTAAAAGTTAGCTCTAATCTAATGTCAGGATAGTAGGCAAAAAGGGAAGAGATGAATGAAAGCATAGATAGTTAAAAAACAAAGAAGCTTGAATCTTTTGGAAATTCAAAAAGTGTAAAAATTATTTGAGGTTTCTTTTTATCATATGTGTTAAGCAAACCTTGGAATTTATTTCAAATAAAATAACGTATAAAGATTTTCAAAAGCTCAAAAAAGCACCTTTTAACCTCCACCTGAAACAATTAGAACTTTGGACAAGAAATGTTTTCATGAAGAAAAAGTAAGATAAATCTTAATAGAACTGCTTTTCATTTTGGACCTGGAAGTCATTATTCCATACCATTGATGTCACACTTAAACCACTATGCCTTCAAGCACCTTTTAAATAAGCCGTGAATTTTAGAATTACCAGTATTAGTTAATTTTGGTTTCAAAGAGAAATATTTGCTTGTAAAAAAGTAAATACCACTAGATATTATTTATGGCATATTATTATTATTGTTAAAATATCGTTATGTACCATTATAGAGTTATTTATGAAGTATAGTAGATTCAAAAATTGCCATTTTACATTAATTTAATCCTGCCCAGTGATGATAGGCAGTTCATAAAAAATCTTTTTTCTACTGGGTGCGAGTTTAATAATTCATTCAGTAATTTCCTTGTTTTCTTGTGGGGGAGGGGTTGGGAAGGGGTAAGAAAACAGGAAAATTATGAGTGAATCATTATCGAAGAAATAGAAAACATGCGGTGTGCTGTGTGCAGTCATAAAGCATACAGGATTTGGCAGAAAAGTGTTTCATGACTGCATACAGCACAGCAAGCAAGTTTATTTTTTTATTTTTTTAAAATACGAATTAGAGTAGGTCATTTTTGGACACAAAAGACAAAATAAAACTTGTGCACATGTGTACTCATAATGCATGCATGTCCAACCAATCAGAGTGCACGATTTATCACGATTATTATTTTATAAGAGATCATAATGAACAGACACAAGCCGGGCTTCCTGTGTAGCAACGAATTTTGACAGAACTTCTCGTCGGTCAAAGGGTAACAAAGAAAGGCGCGGGAAATCCTCAATCTCTGAATAAAATTTATTCCGACATTTACACACATCAAATATTCGGCTTATTCTTATAAAGAAAAACTTAAATTAGCACGCAAAATATTTATCGCGAAGAAAATTAACATCATAAAGACTCAAACTTCATTCCTAATTTTAGATTTCCGGTCGTATTTGGGAACGACCCACACAGAACTGACTTCAGGCTTACTCCAAGCTTCACTCATGTAAAAAAGACGTAGAAGATGTAGATGTAGAAAAATTAGTTTTTTACAATTTCTCTTCTTTCTCTGTGTAGAGAATATTTCATATTTCAAAAGGAGCTTTGAACGGAGTCATGACTAAAGCTCTGATCAACGCTACCATCTACACTTGCAGAACCGTCATGGATTTGAGGTAAAATCGGAAAAGATTTTGAGCTACCTGTATTGCATGAATCTCTAGCATCCCATCCCGACCAAACCTGACCTTCTTAGTCTATCTAGAGTTTTTTCAGAACAGTTTACAAGCGTCAAAGCTGTCAAGTGAGTTACTCTAGTTTCGATCAATGAATGACATTCCAACGTGAAAACCAACCAATCATGAAGCGACTTGGACACGTGCGACCTCTACGCCCCTTGATCTTGACGTGTTGGTGTCAAATTTAGATTTTTTCTTCAAATATAAATTGTCAATTAATTTTTTTAGTTTTTCTATTACAGGATATTATCGGTATTTTCTATCTCCAACTTGCTTTCTAAATTGCATGTTTTACTTTGAAAGCTTAAATATCTAAAAAATACAATAAAAATAGAAATGTATAATCAGAGACTAAGAGAAAACACAAAAACACGTAGGAAAATATAGAAAAATACTATCTTTTAATCGAAAAATAAATCTACAATTTAAAATCTACTTGCATGAAGATGAGTTAGTTTTTAGTTACACCCCATCCTCCCCTCCCATTGTCATTTATGGATTGAAGACAAGTTACAATGGTCAGCAGCATCCCAAAGAAACATGGCGCTCCAACATGGCAGATCACAACAAAGAAATCGATAGCAAGTTTTACATCTTTTTGCCTCATTTAGCCACATCGAATCCCGTATCCGACATAGACAAAGGACCGCGCTTTTCATGCTTCGTGGGAGAGCTACTAAACTTCTTTCTGATCGCTCAATTTCGTGGGAAAAAAACGATCGCCAAGCGAGAGCATTAAACTGCACGAGTGGCAAGAACGACTCCTTGGGCTCAGTACATCTGTTAGCGTGAACTGTGTGGAACTAGCCATCCATAAAGGACACGATGCCCTTGCTACTAGCAGCTTTATTTCTTGCTCACCCACAAGCACCTCGAGAATTAAAAGTGGTCCAAGTCAGGAGTTAACCGAGGTAGGATAGGCTAAGCGCGCAATTTTTTACTATGAATCACCTAAAGGTGTAGTGATTTACTAGAGACTTTTGAAATTTATTTTACCAGCTTTATTTCAGATTTTTTTCCTCCAAAACATTTATAGCTTAATATGTTATCTCATACCTAGATCTTGTTTAGATTTTAACAATAATCGATTCGTATTTTCAAGTGTAATACTTTCACGCTTGATCATTCGAATGAATGGTCGAGTTCCGAATATTCGTTCACCACGAGACATCGGGCCGGCAACATGGTTAAACCACAGCAAGGTCTCCCACCTACCTGCCTGAAAACAATGATTCAAAAGATCGAGTCGTGGTTTCTATTATTCTAGAAAATCCATAGAGCGACCGTAACCAGGAGATTAATACACACACTGTTTCATTTGCATATGATAAAACCAGCTGTCTCTGTGGCGAATAAAATTAGTATATAAAAAAATCAAGGTCTTCTTCTCAGCAACAAATTCTTCTATCTTCGCTAGGAATATTGTTTTGTAGAGCAAGTATTTTTGAATTTTGGAGAACTGCATCAGACTTTTTAAGATTATTATGATTTTTTTAGTTACATTTTCATTCAAAAAAATCAGTGTAAAATATATAGGATTTAAATAAGTGATTGATGTATGATCGCAAATCCTATGTAGTTTACAAACAACAACTGATTGTCAGTTTAGGAAGTAATAAAACGCTTAATTGATATTGAGATTATTTCTAGGTGTGTAGAAAATGTCCCTACTGTACCCCACAGAGGGCATTAAAATTGCTTGGGGGGAGGGAGGGAGGGCCAGAGAAGAGTATATTCGAGATTTATTTTTGGTGACTAATCATTATCCATGCTTGTTTTTAACACATTTCTGGGCATTCTAAGGATAGGGAGGTCTAGCATTGAAAATAGACCTCCTCGGCTTGGGCGTAATGTTTTCCCATTTCAGACCATGTGTCATTATCTAGAGTATAATTTTTTTTGTTAAATGGATGTGCATGAGAAGACACATGAATATGGATACAACTCAAACAAGGAATCTTATTCTCAAGGGAGTGACAATTAGTGGCCTGAAATGATAAATTTTAAGCCCACATTTTCAGGATCAATTCCAGTTATCAGTAAGTTACTCCCAGTGTGAACCCCTCCTGATTTTACTTTTTTCTCCACAGGATCTCAAACCTCTAGTCACAAGCCAGGGGGATATCATCTACCCACTTAATGTATCTCTTGACGTCCTACCAGCATTAAGTAGACGAATAAAGCTGTCTGTTAATGTATGGACTCCTGAGCTTAATGCCGAGGCCAAAGTCAATACTCAGTCACTGTGGAATGACTACTATGATATATTTGTTTATAATGATCCTGATGAGATATTAAATGAGGTTCAGAATACATTTCGATGTCATGGTACGTAAGTAATGTCAATATCATCGTAACGAGTCTAACATCCCCAGGGGGGGCTTAGGAGTTTCTTTTTAAAAATAACGGGGAGCTTAATCTGGATTGAGGGGCTGCTCATAGCCTAGTGGATTGGAAGGGGTACTAGCTCTTGAACAAATAGATGAGCAAAGGTGGTAGGTTAATCAGGCACTGAAGAAGAATTGGGGATCGATGTAGGGAATTTAGCCTCTCGCCCCACCCTCTCTCCCAAAAACAATTCTCGAAGTTGTGACAATAACTATTAAAATATATAGTAATAACACTTTATCCCATCCACCCTTTCCCCAATCAATTGTAGGACCTTCTGTAAAATTTCGTGATCTATATTTCCAGTGAATGCTACTCTACCAGTAATATCACCACCAACTGTGCGCTGTAAATATAACTACATCAGTAACAAACAATATGTGGCTTTAGAAGGTAAGAGTAAATAGCCGTCTCTCATGCAGCAGCCATGTTACCTGGAATATTAGTTTTTTATTCCTGTAGTCTTACAATCGATACCTGTACCTTGACATAAAATAATAGTTTTTATCCAAGTGGGAATAGGCATGGCCATTGTATGAGAAGGTCCATAAGGATCAGCTACAATTTGTGAGCAAATTTGAATATATATTAAATCTGAAAAACTGAAATTTTTGTATACAGACCTTTCGGAAATATGAACATGTATTTGAATAATTAGTTTTACAATAAAAGATGCAAATACAAAATTGAAGTAATAGTTGTAAAAATCATGTCTTTTAACAGTAATAAACAGTCTAGGAGAACCAGTATTACTCCATCAAGCCAGCGTTCATCCAAGCTGCAGCACTCTCTACAACACTTCAAACAAATTACATAATCAAAGGTTTGTCTATAATTTTTATATTCATATTTTAGATTGTTTGATAGACTACTGGCACTAGCAGGTCACCTAACCCTACCCCCTAAAATGTGCAGTTGTGTCAAACAAACACCAGAAATAAAAAGAGCACCTCAATATTATTTTGTAAGAAGTAAGAGTTTTGGTAACATATTTGCTTGCCATGCATACCCAATCGCAATACTTTTTTACCATACAAATCCTTAGAAAATATTCAATAGCACATTTAACCTCTGTCTACGACCAGAGTCCTTTGTACACTTTTTTCTTTTTCTTTTGTTTGGTTAATCAGCACCAATTGTCTTACTATTCTTATGAGGGAATACAAGGAAATTCCCAAAGCATTATGGAAGTGGAGTCATATGATGCCATCTTACAAACGTCCTGTTTTATATTTAATGCAATTTCTCCTATAGCTTTCATTATGAGCTGAAACTCTTCAACCTTACTAATATTAAGGTGCTCTTTTAATTTGTGGTATTCTTTTTTTTTTTTTACACCACTCCTTAATTTAAGGGGATATCGACGAAATAATGTGCAAATGGGTTATTTATCTCCACTTTAGGATATAACATTCTTTTTTTTTTTTTTTTTTTTTTTTTTGGATATAACATTCTTGAAGGCTAAACATCTGAGACAATGATTAACATTGTGTTTTCAGGAGCTGTGACATGTTCGTTATGCCAATAAATACGAAGCAAAATGAACTCCCTATTTCCTTATTACCATGGGAGCATATTTCATTTCTATACAGAATTATACGACCAGAAAACCAAACTTCAAAAGATAAAGTAAGATATATAATGAATGAAAAGTGAATGGAAGATTCATGAATAGAATGAATGAAAAGTGAATGGAAGATTCATGAATAGAATGCATTGGATGGAACAGATGGATGGAACAAATGGGTGTGTGGATGGATGCACGGAGGGAGGGAGGGAGGGAGGGATTGATAGATGGATGCATGAATGCATGATGCATGGATGATGGAACAGTTGGATGGAGGGATAGATAGGATGGGTGGGTGGTTGTGTAAATGGAATGAATGGTTGGTTGGGTTAGATGCATGCATGCATGGAAAAGATGGATGGATGGGATGGGTGAGTGGTTGTGTGGATGGATGGATGGGATGGATGGATGGATGGATTAATGGATGATGGTTGATGTACAAAACTGTGGATGGAAAGACTGGATGGATGGGATGGATGGATGGATTGATGGATGAATGGATGGAAAGAATGGATGGATGGATGAATTGATGGATGGATGGGATGGGTGAGTGGTTGTGTGGATGGATGGATGGATGGATGGAAAGAATGGATGGATGGATGGATAGATGGATGGATGGAAGGATGGATGGAACGAATGGATGGATGGATGGATGATGGTGGATGTACAAAACTTGTTGCTTGCAACAGAGCAGTGAGATAAAATTTATTTCTCACTCATTCATTCATTTCTTTTTATGTTTCTCCTAGTGTTTTGAAATTTCTTTGATGTCAGCCGTGTCATGGAGTGTAGAGACTTTAAGATTAAGGGAACAAAAAATAAAAACAATTTATAGGTATAAAGATAGTACATCAATGTATCTTTTCAGTAATTGTCCTTTTTCAAATAACTTATTATGTCTGCCTACAGTTGCCTTTTTTTGTTTTGCAGTTTACCATTATTTAACATCAGTAGACCTTCTGTGAGTGTCAGGGCAACTTGTAAATCAATTGTTCAAAAAGGGAAAAGGTACGATCATGAGTCAGCTTTCAAAGTTCCATAGAGCTTCACAAAGTTTCCAAGGTGGCGATCACATGAGTTTAAAATGTCATGGAAACACTTTGATTGACATTCACCAAGACTTGCTTCATTGTGATACTATTCCTCGCACCATGCTATCTAGACCCTTTTTGAGTTCCAAATTACCACTGTGTTTCTTGATTACAGACTCATTTACTCAGGCTTAGCCTTGATTTTGTGAAGAATATTCACATGTTCCAGTCAAGGTCCGTCAAGTTTCAAAGTGTTCATATTTTTGAAGTTGTGCATTCTTTTGCTTTACCATTTGTATTTGTGAATATTTAGACACTGATTCAAGGCTAAGCCTGAGTAAATGAGTCTGTAATCAAGAAACACAGTGGTAATTTGGAACTTGAAAAGGGTCTATTGAGAACATCTTGACAGGAGTTGACAAAACATCTCTCAAGTTATGAGTTATTTTTATCTTATAACTTTCTTGTTCCAAAACTTCAGATTCCAAGTGAAATATACAGTAACAAACACTGAAGATGAGGAGTGCAATGTTTGTTTAAGATGGCAACCACAATACAATGATATGATGCCTGGAATGCACAACTTAGATGCCGAGTCTCTAGTCTGTCTACAACCAAATGTCAGAATAGGGTTGGTAAAATAAATCCATTGCTAACAGATAGTCATGCTACTAGATGCATCATTCATTGCCTTTGTGCTGAGGTAGTAAGAGGGGATCAGTTGGGACTAAAGCCAGGCCTATATAAGCAGTAATAGTAATAATAATTTAATCACTCATTATCACATTAAAAAATTATGAATTACAATGTTTTAACAAGAACATACTAAGCTTTTGTTTGATGATACAGCTACGACTTTACTAATCAAACAGATGTTTTAAGATTTCATTCATAGGCAATTTTGTTGTGTTGTACAGGTGCTGTCCACCAGGATCTTGTCTTTCAGTTAATGTAGAGTTTCTAGCCATGCAAGAGGGACTACACGAGGTAGAGTAATTAACACAGCAATAAAACATGAACAATTAAAGCTCTTATTTATCTGTGGTCAGACTGTCAATTAATATTAATTGAGATCAATTGACTTTGAAATGGATGGAATATCTATGAAATGATAAACGATAGCCAATATATTTTTTCAGGTCTGAATTAATATAAATTTACCAAATAGGCTTGAGTGACCACAAAACAACTCCAATTTTTCTTTAGTCTCCTACGCAGCTGCTATTAGTTTCATCACGCAACGCTCACTCCCCTGTTGCGTGACGAAACTAATAGCGGCTGCGTAGGAGACTAATTTTCCTTGGAAAAAATTTGCTTGACGAAACTTGACGAAACGTAATGTACTGCTCTAACTTCCAATTTATTTATATTTTTCATCGTTGATCAGGTTGGACAGTTCATGACCTGTAAGTGGAATACTGGTTCACTCACCAGCAGTCCATCACGAAGTCTTTCTCCAGTTGATGAAGAATTTGAAGGTTTTACTACTGCTTCTCACTCCTGTCAAGTGTTTGTTGTGGTGGATTTTTAAAATAGGTCTTGAATTTTTAGTTTTTAAAGGAAGATATTATATTTATAGATATATCTAAAATGCAAAAGTTTAGATATTCGAGGAAGAAGGATTTGTATTTATGTTAGTTTAAATTATAACCTTAATGTTTAAGTTCCTTCATTCTAGAGCAGTTTTTATATAATATTAGTGTAAAATAGGTAGCATATGGCATTGAAGGCTGCCAATCAGGGAACCAATTAGATTGATTCATTTTTACCTGGGCTGACTTGCAGTACCATCAAAGACCTTTTCTGAGATAACAAACAAGGGGCATTGTGGTCAAACTTGAGTACAAGTATCTTTTGCCCATCATGGTGTTGTTTGTACCCAAGCTAGACCACAATGCACCCTGTCTATCGAACTCAGAAAAGGCCTTTGCCATCTGCTTACCATAACTTTACTTTTACTAGGCATTTTTTTCTAATCAAGCTGAGTGTTTTAAGACTAGATGTTAAATAATATAATCAATTATTATATGAATTGTATTATAATTTTATCCAGTAAAGGAAAATGACTGTATTGTGAATTTTGGTAGCTATACTTTTTCAGTCCCCAGTTCCAGGCTGTTAATGGCCAGAAACTCAATTTGTAGGATTGAGACAAACAAAACCTTTGGCTATATTCCTGAAGGTCAGTAAACACGTAAAGGGATGCTATGTGGTCATATATTGTCTGTGGGCACTAATTGTGATCAACCTGCACGACGCTGTAAGGTGTTGGCAAGTGTTATGCCAACCACTCCACCTTAACATTGTGTAAGGTTAAGAATAACTTTATTTATTGCACAAGACATTGATGAGCAAAAACTTGCTCGTTACGAAAAATGTACCTTCGTCAACATGATATATACCCCTTGTATGTGACGTCAAAGCAGTTCAATCTGAGGAACAAAACAAAAGAATTCCAATCTCCTGAGAATTGGAACCTATTATTTTGTCCCCCAGATTGAGCTGTATTCCAAAGTGCTGCGAGGGGTCTATAGGAAAAATTATAGAACAATTGCTTGAGGGTGGTATGTTAGATAACTCTTGTAAGTTAATGCGTCTTATACCTCTTAAATAAAATCATCATCATCATTATCATCACTCCGACGAAGGACTAGCGTCCGAAACGTCAGTAAGTTTTTTCATCTTTTCACGGTGTATAATTTACTTTTTCATCATTACATCATCATTATACCTTACTGTTATCTTACCGACACCTTACTGTACAGTACAGGTTGATCACAATAACAGTTTGCGCGACATGTACCTGCAACATAACCTTCGTGTGTACAAACCTCAGTTAATGACATTGCACAGTTTTAATATGTAATACAATAACTGAATACTTTAATACTTTACTATTTCAAAAATTTCAATAACTTTAATGTCAATTCTTATCTCACATGCTGATGATTTGGAAGTTTACAAGTTTACTGGTGTGCCTTGAGTATGGTTTTCACGTTACTCTCTTTAATTAACAGTTTGTCTAACTAGGTTGATTATATTATTATGAAAGTATAGAATAAGCAAATGAAAAATACATGTCACATCAGGTCAATTGGCGGTAAACTACCATCAATCAAGTGAGCCGTTAAAGTATTTAAAGCTACATGGTGTGTCTTGAGTATGGTTTTCATGTTACTCTCTTTAGATAACAGTTTGTCTAACTAGGTTGATTATATTATTATGAAAGTATAGAATAAGCAAATGAAAAATACATGTCACATCAGGTCAATTGGCGGTAAACTACCATCAATCAAGTGAGCCGTTAAAGTATTTAAAGCTACATGGTGTGTCTTGAGTATGGTTTTCATGTTACTCTCTTTAGATAACAGTTTGTCTAACTAGGTTGATTATATTATTATGAAAGTATAGAATAAGCAAATGAAAAATACATGTCACATTAGGTCAATTGGCGGTAAACTACCATCAATCAAGTGAGCCGTTAAAGTATTTAAAGCTACATGGTGTGTCTTGAGTATGGTTTTCATGTTACTCTCTTTAGATAACAGTTTGTCTAACTAGGTTGATTATATTATTATGAAAGTATAGAATAAGCAAATGAAAAATACATGTCACATCAGGTCAATTGGCGGTAAACTACCATCAATCAAGTGAGCCATTAAAGTATTTAAAGCTACATGGTGTGTCTTGAGTATGGTTTTCATGTTACTCTCTTTAGATAACAGTTTGTCTAACTAGGTTGATTATATTATTATGAAAGTATAGAATAAGCAAATGAAAAATACATGTCACATCAGGTCAATTGGTGGTAAACTACCATCAATCAAGTGAGCCGTTAAAGTATTTAAAGCTACATGGTGTGTCTTGAGTATGGTTTTCATGTTACTCTCTTTAGATAACAGTTTGTCTAACTAGGTTGATTATATTATTATGAAAGTATAGAATAAGCAAATGAAAAATACATGTCACATTAGGTCAATTGGCGGTAAACTACCATCAATCAAGTAAGCCGTCAAAATATTTAAAGGTACATGGTACATGTAATCGAATGATTTATTTGATTGACAATAGTTTACTGTGATTAACATATTGACTTTTAAAACAGTGGTAGATAGCTACTAGATAAAATAAGTAGGTAATCATAGATAATTTGATAAAATCTTTTCACAAGTATTTCATAACCAAAGACCTTTTTACCTTGCCTTTGATGCTTTCCCATTTCAGACCATGGATGTCATTCTCTTGAGTATCATTTCTTTGTTTGGTGGTTGTGCATTAGAAGAAACATGAATATAGATAATACTCAAACAAAAATCTTATTGCAAGAAAATGACATGGTCTGAAATAGGAAAACATTTGCACTCAAGCTAAAAAAGTCTATTAAATACTACAGCTAGGTTCACGAGAACAAGATATGGGTAGCTACAAACCCATTTACTTCTAAATTTTATGAAAATGAATTATTGCTGGGACAATAATAAGTGCAAGGTGAATTATTTAATAAAAGTTTAGAAGTTGGTATTATTTAAGTGGTATTTCTTTTCTTAGCATCAACCCAAATATCAAAACACTCACCTATCTGTTTTGTGAGGGAGGGGGGTTGAGGTTTGATCCGATCCAAAAGCTGGATCTCGAAAAATGAATCTTTTAATATAAAAGTGAAAGTGATGCAGAATCTGGATCAGCAGAAATGCTAATTGCCCTTGGACAAAATGTGGTACTCTGCCTAAATGCCGGATTTCTTACCAGATACTGGTGGAATAGACCCTTTAGCTCAGGCTTAACATTTTTCCTTCTTCATTCCACGTGTCATTCCCTAGAGTGTCATTTCTTTGTTTAACGGTTGTCCATGAGAAGACAAACAAAGGATCTTATTCCCAAGAGAATAACACGTGGTCCAAAATGGAAAAAACATTATGCCCAAGATAGAGGGAGGGAGGGCCTGCAATGGACTGACATCTTATCCTAAGGGGTAGTGATATTCCTAGTCACATCACCATAGCGTGCAAACAATATATCCGTGAAATGGTACATGTTGGTGCGAAGATATGAAGTTTATCTCCGAGTGGTGAAAATATTTCACGAGTGAGCGCAGAAAAGAAGTTAAATATTTTTCAACACGAGAAGATAAACTTCATATCTTCAAGCCAACCTGTAATTTTATTTTTATTATATAGACAAATCCACAAAGAACAACTACGCAAGTTAATGAAAACAGGTCCCGGAAAACATTGCAAGTGACATCATTGTATCCTCACTAGTGAAGATATCGAAAATATGCTACTCAGTTCCTGGGTGTAGTTTGTACGAAAAATATGAGTGGTGTATTTCCCAGTAGAACACTCATGTCTATATGATAATAACTAATCAGTACAAAATAACAACGAAACAAAAGAAAACAAAAGAAATAGAGTGCTTAGTGGTATTTAGTTTTTGTGCTATTTCACATATATATATATATATATGGTTTGAACTCCTAGCTATTAAAACCAGAGTTATGCTCTGGCCACATTGAACATCTTGACTAAGTCCACTCATAATCAACCTGGAAAATCTAGATTTATTTACAAATGTTTTCAATTATTACATATCTAAGTGAGTAAATGATTGGTTCAATATCAATCAAGTACAGTATGAATGTTGTAAGATGATTGACATTTTTTCATTTTTAATCACTGCAAAGTTATCAAAATAAACTATGTTTCTTAGAAACTTTAAGAAAAGACACAACACCTTAAAGTTTTGTGGACATGCGTATTAAAACCATTCTGTGCTTTGATTGGTGCAAAACAAAATGACGCATGTGTCATGCCTTTCTTTAAAGTTATTATATAGTACTTCCGGGGAAAGAAGGATAAGGCTGATAATCTTCATTCTCCCCCTCCCCCTCCTCCTCCAAATATAAATCCTATTCCTCATTAAACAATTCTTATTAAACATTTTAAATAGAGTGGTTATACTTGACTCGTAAACAAAATTTCTTGTGCACAAGCCAGACACACAAACAAAAAGAATGGAAAAAGATCTTCTAACCTCTATTAGTCCTCGAGCCTTCATGGCCTATGAATTGACCCCTGGGGGGGGGAGGTACTCCCATATATGGACTATACGGGGATGATCCACTGAATAGGGTATGGTTTTTCTAGCTTCTTGTAAAAAACAGGGTATGCAATTTCACTCAAGTTCCAAGTTCTTCCTGAGTTTCTTGTCATATTCAGAGTTTCTACTTTCGTATTGACCAAAACTGGTTATTATGGTTGTCAAAAAAAACAATATGCAAGCTGACATGATAATTGAAACAGGAACTCAGTGCAATTAATTATATCTTTTGCCATAAACAGGGTCTACAAATTTGTGTTTTCTTTGTCATCAACAGGGTACTGGCGGAGTACCCCCGAGCTTTGACCTTAGGGGCTATTGACTCATACCCCATTTAGGCATGAGGACTAATTGCTAATTAGTCCACTAACTATTGCACAGTTTAAGTATAACCACTCTATTTGGAGGTGAACTGCCTGCTAAGCATTCTGTTACTCCATTATATATTCAATCTAGATGACAAAATCAATATACTTTAGCTGGTTTCTTGCTGCGCTGGTCTTTTTACTACAAATATTTTTGATGTGAAACTGTAGCCATCAGTATAAAATCCCCAAAATGAACTAAAAACAAAAATTTAGTCAGCAATGTGAATAATTGGTACCAGTTGGAAAACCCTTAGCAAGACAAGAAAGACCTGCCTGTGAGATGCTGATGGAGTTGGTGGTTATAAAGGCTTAGCACCATCATGTGATTAGAGCCATGACAGGAGGCAGGAACAAATGAATCTGGTCTAGTCTGGTTTACATAAGAAAGAGTCAGTTTCCCAGGGGAAAAGGCTCTATTGTTATGCATCCTGACATGGCAGATATACAGCCTTTAATGCTACCTTTACAGCTGCATAATTTTTTAATTAAATATACTATTCTCACTTACTTGACATTCTTTTCATGGTTTGTGTTCTGTCACCAGAGATAGGAATCAATGCCGCAGTCTGTAACATCTCTAACATCACTCCAGCCATTTTTTCATCATTTTCCAGGTCACCTGCAGACTAGACAATAGACATTTATAGAACTATGCCAATGAAAAAATGGAGACAGTTTCTATTATCATGGTCTGTTGGGCTTTTCTTAGCACAAACCGCACTATCGTCTGTCTTGTGAGATTTTTGTAGTGAAGAATAGAGGCTTCTGCAATAGCATTCATATGAAACTATAGCAAAAATCTTGGCAGCTAGTGTAACATAAAGCCATGGTACAATAATAATTATAAATAGGAATACTGGTTATTGTGGTTTATTAACAATTTATCTTTCATTTAATAGTGGGGTTTGCATGAGGGTAGGATCAACAATGTATACATTTATAGCAATTAAAATTTATTATTCAAATCTCATTAGTATACAATGCGCTTGAAAAACCTTTTCCTTCAGTGCTTCTCCAGCTAGAATAAGGGAGAAAATCTCTGTCACAAGACATAGAAAGCTACTGACTAGGAGAAAGGAGATTTTGGTCCAAACTTACTGCAACAACAGCGCCGTCTGGATTAATCACAAGATACCCTTGAGCATCGGGAATCTTATCTAAACCATGATTTAGAACAGCAGCCTGGAATTAGACAAGTAAATAAATAAATATCTTAAAGCTCTGTATTTTTCAACCTTGGTAAGCCCTTAATAAAACTCAAAAAATAAAGAAGATATCGCATTGTAAGTTTATACTTGTGGAAATTGTTGATCAATTTGACATTCAACGCTAAAGGCAAATTGTGTACAAATTGTATTGAATTTACGTAACAGTTTACAAACAACATTTAAAATAACTTAATGTAGGCTTGTACTTACCATATCTGTTTTAGATTAGGAAATATTTTTATTTTTTAGGTTGCAATCTACCTTGAAAAATGGAAAAATAGATTTCACTTGATCCAAAGTCACGAGACAATGAGTAACCAGGCAATGGTGTCTACCGAGGTAGACTAGGACCTAAGCTGAGTAGACTCTTCCACAGTCTCTCGCTCGTCCGTTCCGTCTCCACGCTTAGAGACTGTAACGGTACCGAAAGGACTTATGGGTCCCGAAAACTTGGACCCAGCGTGCTTTGGGAACCAAAATACTCGTCCACAGTCTCTCTCGTTTCAATATTTTCAAGATGGCGGCGATGCCCCCCTGGTTCCCCTGGCCCCCTTGGCCCCCCCCCTGGTTCCCCTGGCCCCCTGGACACCCTTGCCCCCCTGGCCCGCCTGGCCCCCTGGAACCCCTGCCCCCTGCCCCCTTGGCCCCCCTTGGCCCCCTTGGTCCCCTGGCTCCCCTTGCCCCCTCGCCCCCCTGGTTCCCCTGGCCCCCCTGGACCCCCTCGCCCCCCTGGTTCCCCTGGCCCCCCTGGCCGCCTTGGCCCCCCCTGGTTCCCCAGGGAATTCTAACATCATACCTCGAAGTGCTGTCCTTGCATCCTCTGTTTCTTTCGGAGTCAGACGGAAGCATATTGGAAACCACACTAGAAAGCGATCTAATAGACCATTGCCTTGATCCATTCGGCATACAAGTCGAAATACAAAAGGTACTTGAGGGGATCCAGCAATGCAGAATGGCACATTTGAAGAGATTTCTCGTGTTACGTCTGTAGCATATCTTTGTAGCATATCTGAATGATGTTCTTTCTCCTTAGAAAAGTTCACAGAGTAGTCGTACATCTCCCGTCCAATTTTCCTCGTCACTTTTGAGAACCTTGTTCAGCACAAATTTCAACAATTTCTTGCGAACACAAAATAGCTTTTCTTTGTTCAGTTCAGTCAGACACTTCACTAACGCCGATGATGTACACGAAGACTGTGGTTGTTTGAATGAATACAGAGTTAGAAACCCCTGCTTGAAATTTCCCAAAAATAGAGAAAATAGCAAAAAAACTAATGCGCAAATGGCTGAACAACTGGCGATTCACAGACCAAAACCTTCAAAATCATTCTTTCTTCATACAGATTTTTATTCTGACAATCATACAATATATTTCTATTTCTCTGTCCAATAGAGAATAATTAACTCAATAATCTATTATCTTACAATAATCTATTATCTTACAATCATTCTTTTAATTTTGAAATATTTTGCTCTGTGCTACACAATTTGTCGTATTCCTGTCGTAAGATGCAGATCATTGATAAGTATTAAATCACATGCGACAAAGTGTTGTGATTTTTATCGAGCTGATTATGTTGCTGTGGCAACCAACAGGTTGTGCGCCACCTTAAAATTGACATTTTTACATTTTCCCGTAAAATTTCAACTCAAAATTCACTGTATATCAGGAGAGAATAAAACGAGAATATACTTAACGATATATAAGACATTAAAAACAATTTACACTTCGACTAAAATATTCATTTTCTCGAAATATCAAGTTGAAGAAAGATAAATACTGACTGGTAAATATATCTGCATTGCATAACCAGTGCATAAAAATAAACGAACGATATAGTCGGTCCATACTATTAAAATTTTGAAACACTAAAATGACTATAAATATACATCGACTAGCCATTCCGAGGTTGAGGGGGGGGAGGATGAGTCGAGTTGATATTGCAGTGCACTCTGGGACTGTTTTAGATCTCTCCAAGAGAGCGTCTATTTCGTTCCGTAAAATAGTTCCACAATGCACCGCAATGTCGACTCCGCCCAGTTTTTCCTCGACCTAGGAATGGACAATAACTATGCGCGCTATGCCTCATGATATTTTCAGCTGCTAGACACTATTCCTAACGATGATGGAGAATGGAGGTTTGTAGTTGGGCGGGGCGTTAGAGTATCTACGTTCTGGGCCTCAATAGGGGCTAACATATCATCGACAGAAAGACCCAGTAAAAATCATGATTGGTCCAGCGATTTATAATAGATAGTAAGAAAAAATACTGGGGGGGGGGGGGGGGGGTGGAACGATAAACTATACTCCTAAGGCCCCCGCCAAACAAACCTCGTCAGTTGCACGAACTTAATTATACAAGAATACCAATGTACGAATAAAATACAAATAACCATAGTGACCGAAGAACACAAGAAACTGAACTACTAAACATGAAGAATATAAAACGTCCTCTCTACCTATGCTTCACACGAACGAACATCATAATATTTTCTTTTCCATTGATCACTATTGTATTTGCGTTATTTTTCAACGTTTAAAAAATTCACTTGTAGTATTGTCATTAATAGGTTATGAAAAACTTGACGAACTAGACAAACAGGTCCAGCCTGCTTGAATTTGGAGAAATGACCAATGCTACGATTATTTTGAAAAGATTTTTAGTTTGGCGCTTGATTAATGGATTCATTCATCTTTTCTCGCTGTATCCCCCACTTCATATCAGTTTACAGTTTCCTTCTTATGGGACTTGACAATGTCTAGCCAGATAGACTAAACTTAGGAAATTATTTACCGTGAAGTGGAACAACTTTGAGTCAAAATGAGTGAAAAAATAGACCTCTTCAATTTGGTCGCAATGTTTTCCCATTCCAAACCACGTGTTATTCCATTGAAGATTTCTTGACATGGTAGAAATCGTCTACCTTCTCAAATGTGTCCAAAGCAAGCGTCATGTTGGCGGAAGTAATTATGCAACCAGTATATAAAGAAATAAAATCTCAATACGGTGAGTTCGTGGTGGTCTGAAATGAGGAAACATTAAGTACAAGTTGAAAAATTCTAGCGAGGCCACGCCCTATCCTCTCCCCCCATAAGAGACCACTTTTCAGACCCCTATTTTGGGGGTCTACATTTCTTTGGAGGGTCAGGGCAGCCACAATCGACCCGCCTACTTATTCTAATGATACAAATTTGTGAATTACCGTACGTCTATTGATTCTAAAATTGAAAATCATCGTTAATTGTATTACGCTGATAATATGAACTATTGTAAAAGAGGTGGTTTTAATAACCATAAATATCTTTTTCTCTTGATTTGTTGTCGAATTTCTTGGGTATGGTATGGAGTAGTTTGTCTCGAATACGTCTTTCCTTATCCCATTGATGAAGGACGAATATTCATATTTCGACCACATTTGCTTAAATATCTTCAGGAGTTTTTTGTGGGGTTTTTCTTCTAATAACTAGAGTTTCCCATTTGATGAGATTCAGTGCTTGCTTTGATCGTGTTGCAAAGATAGCCGACTTACTAGTAGGAGTGGATGGAATAATTCTTAGTTTAGTGGCTGTATTCCTTATCGAGGTAAGTAGATCTGGAAGGCTTTTCTTCGCATTTCGAGGTTCTTTCTATTTTTGCAGCTGATCTTGGTGACAGTCCCCCACAGAGCTGTTTGATGCCGTGAAGAATCCGCTTGATGTGTCCCACCTTGGTGACCCCCAAGTCCTGCCAGGACAAAATCCATCAAAAATATGGTACAAATCTAAAGTCTAATAGGATTTATCACTAAAGGATGGACGGCGGAGAGCCGATAAGGGTTTACAAACTTACTCGATAAGGCATGCAGCTGATATATCGAATTCGAATTTAATCCCTCATACCTTCGTGGAATACCTTCAATATTAGCATATGTACTAACTTACGCATTTTGCAAAAGTCAGATGCGGGGGGTGGGGGGGTTGTTTCACTGAATTAGTAAGGGTATCCAACTGCTGAATTACGATAAGAGAACGTGAAGTGAATCATCGTCACCATCATATAATAAAAATAAATAATAAAATAAATAAATTAATGGGATTTAACAGTGGCATTTCTACAGAGTAGCTATTCATCCACTGTCATTCCATCATCACCATCATTATACCACCAACACCCACCACCACCACCATCATCATCATCATCCCCACCACCACCACCACCATCATTATCATCATTATCATTATACCATCACCATCACTACCACTAGATGTTCAAAAAGTTTACTATGTCTAGGTAAGAATTTTGAACATGTTCAAAAAACTTACCTACGAACTAGGTAAACTTTTTGAACTTAGGTAAGAATGCATATGGCCACCACCACCACCTTCAACATCATCATCATAATCATCATCACCACCACCATCATCATTATACCATCACCACCATTATTATACCACCACCACCATTATCATAATCATCATCATCATCTATTCTTACCTTGAGGTCGGGTCTAGTAAGATTGAGTAGTTCATTACCACAAATGTCATTTCTGGCAAACAAGTCTCGATATTCAACCAGTCCTATATTTTCTAACCATCTGCCAACTTCTTCAACTCCCCAGTACTGGATCATGCGTCCTGATGATCAAACAATATATTCAGATACACATTGTAGACTGATGTGTAATATCACTATGCCTATGTCGTGATGCCTGATAAATAACGGGGGGAGGGGGTGGATCGCGCAGAAACAGACAGTGCACAGAAGACACTGATATACCAGCAGACAGACAAAAAGACAGACAGACAAAAAGGCAGACAGACAGACAGACAGACAAACAGACAGACAGACAGACAGACAAACAGACAGACAAACAGACTGATAAACAGACAGACAGACAGACAGACAGACAGACAAATAAATCCAGTACCTGCTGGTGCAGTGACAGCCTTCGTCATTTCCGGTTTCTTCGACCTCAACAATCCAAACGAGAATTTACTCTTGCCTTTGCTATTCGTCGCTTTGTCCCTCTAAAGAACACGTGTTCATTATTTATTATGTTTACTAGCTGTATTTTAGTTGAGCATTTTTGGGAGAGTCTCACGTTATCAATGACCAACCTCTGACGTTATCCCTAGAAGGCTTCTTACGTCACTACAAGGCCTCTAATGTCATCACCTCCAGCATCTGACATTATCTTTTGACACATTTATGGGAATATATACTACATATAACTAACCTCATCATCAAGATCAGGCAAGCCACAAACATCGACCGCTCGTAGAAGCTCTGGTTCAACTGCATTCAGTGCTGTAGTAATGGATGTCAATTTATCTTCTCGTAACGGCTGAAATAACGAGAATTTATTTTATTTCAAATATTTATACATGGGACATATGAGTTAGTAAGAGTATGAGTTAGTGAGTAAATATTTCATTGCTGCTCCAAGCCTTGATTATAATCAAACACGATGGCTTCTATTGTTTACTGAGAATGTACTTTATCCCTTTGATTGGCTTAGAAAACAAGCAATCTTAAAGTCACTATGTCATATATTGCCCACTCACACGGAGTGGTCAGAAATTCTTCAGTCTTCACTGGACTGGGGTAGCTGTGGTTTGATGTGCGTAGGTTTCCCAAGAGGGGAGGAGAGGGGAGAAGATGTATCTTACCGGAACTAAGGACTGCAGCTTCTCGTTCAAGAACCAAATGACCTCTTGAGTGAAGGCTTTAGCATTTGATAGGAAGTCCACTGCTCGAGTGCGGCTAAGATTCTGAAGGAAAAGAAAAAAACACAAGAACATCAGTAAAACTGATGGAAAACTAACTAGTAGTAAAACCAAGGAAAAATAACCCACCTCTTGGGACTTGTTATCAGGTAGAAGTCTCTCTATCATTGTGGACCACTCGAATAAGTCTTCCTCAAGTTCAGGGCTGTATTTACTTGCTTCTCGCACACTGTGGGGAAAAAAAGAAAACATAATTAATAATTAGAGTGAAGGCACTCGAACCATGAACACTTGACTTTATTCAGATTTTTATTCATTTACAACAACTGTAACTACTGGGTTACAACAACAAAGCTTTTACAACTCCAGTAGTTACTGGCTTACAAAAATTCATTTACAATCGCAGTAACTACTGGGTTACGACATCAAAGCTTTTACAACACCAGTAGTTACTGGCTTACAAAAATTCATTTACAATCGCAGTAACTACTGGGTTACGACATCAAAGCTTTTACAACACCAGTAGTTACTGGCTTACAAAAATTCATTTACAATCACAGTAACTACTGGGTTACAACATCAAAGCTTTTACAACTCCAGTAGTTACTGGCTTACAAAAATTCATTTACAGTCACAGTAACTACTGGGTTACAACATCAAAGCTTTTACAACTCCAGTAGTTACTGGCTTACAAAAATTCATTTACAATCACAGTAACTACTGGGTTACAACATCAAAGCTTTTACAACTCCAGTAGTTACTGGCTTACAAAAATTCATTTACAATCACAGTAACTACTGGGTTACAACATCAAAGCTTTTACCACACCAGTAGTTACTGGCTTACAAAAATTCATTTACAATCACAGTAACTACTGGGTTACAACATCAAAGCTTTTACAACACCAGTAGTTACTGGCTTACTTTTAGTACTTAATTAATATTTATTGTTAAGTCTATTAACAATTAACAATTAATAATGACAATGATAATAATATAATTAATAATATCAATTTAATACTTATTGCAAAACTCCTCTAAGCAAAGTATAATGTGATCATCAGATTTGATGATGACGGTCGGTCTGTGTGAATGTCGTAATGTGCAAGAACAGCATGTTTAATTACCTCTGAATAAGAGGAGTAATGGCTATGGCTAGAGACTTCAGTGTCTCATTCTCAAAATCATTGATCAGTGCGTTCTTTTCTTGCTGGATGTCCGTCCACAGTTTTAGGGTGTTCTCAAAAGCCTACAACAACATGTGAAAACATATGTTAACATGAAAGCATGCTAATAATGTGTAGTTCCAAAAATTATCCATACCCCCCTCACAGAGGAATTTTTTAAGACACCCCCCTATCCCCCAGAAATTCCAATTTTCTTCCATACAAACTCTGTAATTATTTTTGTTCTTTCTCTGACCCCCCTACCCTTCGGAAATTCCAAATTCCTCTGTGGGGTGGGTATGGATGATTTCTGGAACTACACAATGGACATAATTCCCAATATTGACAGGTAAATATGACTTATGATTTATAATATTATGGATATAATAAAAGGGGCTTTACTTTAAGTTGTGAATATCAGATTGCTTTTTAGTGCAATTTACAATCATGAGAGGTGGTTAGTATGAAGTGTAGGCACTGGGAGTGGTCACTGCCAGGGTTTCTTTACATCCTCAGTGGTTCTTTTGCATCCCTTCGATATTGGTTAGTAATGTTGAAGTGTGGAGAGACAGGACCGCCATTTAAAATGGTCATTTGAGCCACTTGAAAGTCTTACCATTTGCAGATGTAATTACAAAACCAGCTTTTTTCCTTAGTTATTTTAAGACCCTGAGTGATGGTCCGGGACTCTAACAACAACTCCAGCATGAAAGTCTGATGCTCAACTAACTGAGCTAACTGCTTATCAGTATTATAGTGATAACAGAAGATCAATAGCTTTGTGTGTTTGAGTGTAGTGTACAAAGGTTATCAATGTTGATTCAGTCAACACAGTATTTTATCTTAATGGGATCCCTGTGGGACTTGATCCACAGGCATCCCATAGCCTTTGGACAACCTTACATCAAAAGGTTACTGACCCTATCTCTGACCAACATCTGCGCTCTATTCTTCTGTACAATCTTGATGTAGCCAGGTGTCTGCATCCAGGCTTCACCGTCTACTTGTACAGGGATTGGTTCACCAGTTATGGTAATTTTAACGACACGACACTACGTGGGAGAAAATGAACAGTGAAGACAAGTTAAATGATGTTGAAGGCGTTAATCTTGAAGTGGGAAACTACAAACAAGAAAGCCATAAAGTGCGCTTATCTTGTCATTCTTAAACAGCTATCATTAGAAAATCACGTAAAACTGAGGCTAGCCAAGAACAACTGCCTTGGTTTGTAAAAGGTTATTTAGATATTACAGATTTTACCTGTGCTATTCGATGGTGTTGCATCCCTCCAAATACTTTTGATATCCCCTGATGTAATGAAATCAATTATAGTAAAGATTTAACAGCTCTCAGGAACAGCTATCCTTATATTATATTACAGTATATTAACCTTATATTATTGGTTATATACTAATATAGATTTGTTGATGATAAATAAAGGTACCTACCATCTGTTGTGCCCCAAGCACAGCTATCACTTCCAAGAAACTATCATCAAATGAAGGCTGCGTGAATCCCTAAAGACACAAAGCACAATCATGTACCGTGAGAAGTACGAAAAGTGTAGTCTTATGATGCCAAACTAAAGATCATGGACAGGTGAGATGGCAGTGATGTTGATGTTGGTGTGGAGAATGGATGGTTGGGTGTGTGCAGCGTGGATGATCTGTAGGAATGTGGTTAGTGAGGTTGACCTGGTAAACCTACGTCATCACGTGATCCGCCCCAGAAGTTGGCTCCACCCATGTAACTGGAAACAAAATGTAAAGATGTGTTAATATTAGGATATATGCATCTTGTTGTCACCACCACCTTCAACTTACTGTCACTTCACATTGTTATCATAATCACAATACTATCACAATGATATCATCGTAACTATTATTTACGCCATTATCACTATTCTTATAATCTTTATCAAGTACATCATTAATATCATCACCATCATCATTATTATCCATCCTCATCATCATCAATACATTATCATCATCATCATCATCAATACATCATTATCCTCATTATCATCATCACCATCATCATTATCATCAAAACATCATCATCATCACCATCATCATCTTTATCATCAATACGTTATCATCACCACCATAATCAATACATTATGATCATCATTATCATCATCACCATCATCATTATCATCAATACATCATCATTATCATCAAATCATCATCACCATCATCATCTTTATCATCAATACATTATCATCATCACCATCATCATCAATATATTATGATCATCATTATCATCAATACATCATCATCAATACATTATGATCGTCATCACCATCAAACAACATCAGCAGCATCATCCCCATTTTCATTTCCAACATCGTCAACATTGTTTCTCTTGTAATGTTGATTTTAGTCCCTTTTATTCCCGTTACAGATACCTTGTTATATTTAAGACGACAATGCCTTGCAAGCTTGGTAGTGATATCCTATTTCCATCACACTGGTAATAAAAAACACAAGTTGAACAACATAAGATGCAGCTTCTTTTCCTTTTTTTTTTCCTTTTCTTTAATTTTCTTTTTTTCTCTCCTGTTTATCTCTCCTGTTTATTTGTTGTTGTGTTTCTGTTTAGTTTTGATTGTAATGAGGACTTCTAAAAAAATGATGAGCAATTAAACAAAGATATATTCCATTTGCCTTGTGCTTACCTCTAGTTTGACTCTCTGGTCCAAATTCTTGTATGTTCGCTGCACGAACTCCTTTCCTCCCAAGAAGCCGTACCAAATCATGTTTTTCTTGCGACTCCTGATATTCAAGGAAAACAGTATTCTTAGTGATAATTACACTGCTAAATAGATAAATATATTTGAATTGGATTGGAAATACAATAAGGCTTTCTTTATGGAACTCTCTGGGGTGAAATCTGGTTGTGGGCATAAAACAGGGATAATAAATGCACCACAGGGTAACCAACCTATATTTTTCTGGGTGTTCCTCTCGTCGGTTGTGAAAATCAAGACAGATCTTGGCGTCTATTCCAATACCAAAGTAATTATTCATGGTGCATTTTTCATTATAGCCATCCCTATATAATCCAAACAAAAAGGAGAGAAATTAGGACGGATACCATGGCTGCCTGCACAACAGTCTGATGCACTGCCTAACGTAAAGTGAAATAGGAAACTGCATAGGACACTCTCAGAAATTGCATTCAGCCCCTTTAATCTTCCTCCCCCTGCCCCCTCCCCCCCAAAAAATGTTACAGGCCAAAATAATTACCCCCCACTAAACCCAACCTACGAGTTGTGGAAACAATTTACTAAAGAGGAGTGTGCATCACAACAAGTGGAGAAAGTGGGGTGGAGCATACAGCCAAATATAGATGTCATAGGCCAAAATAGTTACTTACACATCTGATATAGTATTCATCATAGGAGTGGCTGCAGCACACAAAGCATCGGCATTAGCAAGCAGTGCTTTTCCTATCAATGACCCTACAATACTATCCTTGGGGTCTGTCCTTCAAAAATGCTTTGGATATTATACAGGAATTAAACTGTACAGTAGATTTACTGCTGCTCTGCTTTGCTAGAAGGTCATCGAAAGATGGCTCATATTGATAGGGGTAAGAGCTACCTCGGCTCAAGAATCTGGCATCACTACGACTGACTGGTGCTGCTGATAGGTTATTGGAGGCCTGCATGTCAACTGCTATGTCATTGTCTGGTTCTGATAGTAGCTTGTCTATGGGATTGTCATCAAGATAGCTTGGAAGCTCTAGCAAAAATAAGTCAAACAAATTTTTGTAAAATATTTCCTAACTTCTTTATTTTGAAAATGCTCATATTTGGGGGTATTAAATTCTAGTATTATATGACTGTGAATCTTAGAGCCTGGACACTAGCAAATCGAGCAATCTGATTGGATAGATCACATCGTGGACTGGTCTAGATTCTCCGGTATTAACTGGTCCGATCGCATATTAATCTTACGGCGATAACATTTTGTCCTTTTCAATGAAAAGTGGTCATATAATAAAACTCTTATCAACCGAGCTTGGTCGGTCTGTACGGGATAATCTTGACCGAGGTCGGAATGTACAGACCGAGCTGTAGATCTGTGTAACAGCAAATAGTCTACGATAGCCAAAGTTTCCATATTTTTGTTGACTGCCCGCTAGCCGCCTATATACGTTAAACACACGCTATCACAATCACACACTATTCTGGTGATTACGCTAGCATCTTTGGTCATCAGCAGGCCTGACCTATTTGATCGGTAATTACCGTGATATTGATCAACCCTCTTTATTGCTAATGGGTTAACTCGATCGAACGCTATCCATGTGATCACGCTAGCTTGACCTTAGATTCGCCAACAATCGTTGGCATTACAATATTTGCTATCGAAAGCCACATACCTGATTCTAGTTCCTGATCCGCTGTACTCTCTAGTACAGATTCTAAAACAGGGGCTGATGAAGAGGTTGTCACTACTTCATCAGCAGCTGCCGTTGCTCCTTCTACTATGGCTTTCGCTAGAGATGATGTTGAAGGACTTGTTCGAGCATTCTGTTCATCTACAGCTGTGAATATGAATAGAAATGATTCAAGATGATGACAATCTTTTTATTCATCCATCTAATGTGTCTGCTTGTCTTTCTCTCTCAGTCTGTCTGTCTGTCTGTCTATCCAACTCTCCCTCACCTGGTATAATTTTTGTAAATTTTGTTACGATTCTTTATTTAGAAAAAACTTGAAATTACAATTACATACATAAAATTTAACTAAACTTAATACACCTTAAACCTAGTATTTATCTGTATATCCATCTTTGCTCCCTACTCATCCATTTATTTATTCATTTGTCCATATTTAATCCATCAATTCATCCATCCTGTTTGGGCTTTCATCTTTTATCCCTTCCGCTATCCATTATGGATCCTTCAACCCATTTACTCATCCACGTTCGATTCATCCATCCATCAACCCACATTTTTAATCTTAAATAGTATAATAATAATTTATATAGCACTCAACCTATTGAAAAATATTTCCACCCTGTTTGGGCTTTCATCTTTTATCCCTTCCACTATCCATTATGGATCTTTCAACCCACTTACTCATCCAGCTTTGATTCATCCATCTATCCATTCATATTTTTAATTTTAAATAATATAATAATTTATATAGGGCTCAACCTATTAAAAAAAATATTTCCATCTACTAACCTCTTAGCCCTCTTCCTCTCCCTCTCCCTCTCCCTCTCAGCCCTCTTCCTCCTTTCCACTATTTCTCAGATCCATTTATCCATCCATCTTTTTTCTCCTTACCTGTTTCAGTGTGCTGTATTATTTGCTTGAGTGCTTTTTTCAGACTGTTAGCACGTGACATCAAAGCTTCACGGGGAACAAACACTTTCTGTGTCTTTTCATTATTATTGACAGAGTTATTCTCTGACAAATCTGATATCTCTTCTTTTGCTGGGGGAGGTGAGGCTTCTGATTCTATGCTCAGTGCTTTTAGTAGAAGATTTAGCTTTTCATTCAGTATTTCACACTGAAATTCAAAAACATTGGAATTATCACAACCAATATTTACTATCATTATGGTCCAAGAAGAGATACGAGGCATTAAGGCTCAGGTTAAACGTCAAACTTCACCTGAGCCGAACCTAATATTGAAACAATGGATAACAAGGCAGTCTTCTTTGATGTTATTAGCTTTGGCTCGGCATTCGGCATGAGCCTGGCCCTTTCAAGAATATTTCCTAAGATCAAATTGTAATTTTGAAGCTGATTTTGTGGAGGAGAGGGTTACCAGAGAACCAGGAAAAAAAAAAACCAAATGCGATTTATAACTGCACACAACGTGGAAGTATTTCTTTTATAAAATACATATTACAATAACCATTATTTTGAATAGGAATGACGCAACTGAAAGTGAGCGCATGTGCTGTGTGCTCTCATATAGCACTCGCTCCCAACCAATCAGAACACAGGCTTTATAACAGTTATTTTATAATTTCCATTATTCCCCTTCAGTCAAGTATATTCATTCATTAATTTTTCTCACTTTTTGTGCCAGTGACCCTGGCTCTTTTGCTTCCTCTGGATCTGAACTTGCTGAAGCTGCTCCAACTTTGGAGACAAAATCTTTGACAGTTTCGCATAACACTCTGGAGAAAATAATGACAAGGACTGTTCAGTACAGCTAGCATACCCCAAATTACTTTACAATTGCTGGGCTTGACTTGATGTTATTTACTGTTCTGTGCAGAATGTTCAACAGCTGAATCACAAATTTTTAATTCAATTCTTTCTAATTGACAGCACATGGTGGTAAGTGTTTGACCACCAGCTAGATCATAAAAGGAAATTCAAAGACTTTCATCGTCTGATTGAAACCCAGCAATTGATTTAATCATCATTTTCCATTTCAGACCATTCGTCATTCCCTCAATTTTTGATATTAAATAATTTATCTTCAAATGCAAATTTGTATAATACTCAAGGGAATGAAACAAAATCCCTCTCTCCCCTCCCCCCCTCCTCACCCGTCCAAAACCCCACAGATTTATTGTGATACTAAGAAGAGAGGTTATAGATAGAAGTAATAGCAAATCTGTATAATACTCAAGGGAATGAAACAAAATCCCCCTCTCCCCTCCCCCCTCCTCACCCCTGTCCAAAACCCCACAGATTTATTGTGATACTAAGAAGAGAGGTTATAGATAGAAGTAATAGCAAATCTGTATAATGCTCAAGGGAATGAAACAAAATCCCCCTCTCCCCTCCCCCCTCCTCACCCCTGTCCAAAACCCCACAGATTTATTGTGATACTAAGAAGAGAGGTTATAGATAGAAGTAATAGCAAATCTGTATAATGCTCAAGGGAATGAACCAAAATCCCCCTCTCCCCTCCCCCTCCCCCCTCCCCCTCTCCAACACCCCATCATTGGGATACTAAGAAGAGAGGTTATAGATAGAAGTAATAGCAAATCTGTATAATAATCAAGGGAATGAACCAAAATCCCCCTCTCCCCTCCCCCTCCCCCTCTCCCATGCCCCATCATTGGGATACTAAGAAGAGAGGTTATAGATAGTAGTAATAGAGATGGTTTTGCTTACTTTGCTGATGATATAACAGTGTGATGCTGACTTGAGTGTAATATTCGAGTAAGATGAGCGGCAACATTGTTTTCAAACATGTACATGTTGTCAAATTCCTGTTGGTAAGGTATCTGTTAATGAAAGAAAAAGACATGAAATTAATTTTTAACTTGTGTTGTGCATTTAGATTTTGTGTGCGGTACAAATATTAAAATTCATTGGAACAATGTAGCAGGTGCTAGTTTGCTCAGTTTGTTTTTCGAGACGAATGCAAATAGGTCACTTTCGTTATAACCTCATTATTAGCCTACCACTACCAGAATCCCTTGCACACTTTTTTCTTTAGTTAATTAGCACCAATTTTCTTACTATTCTCATGAGCAAAAACAAATTTGGGTTGTGGTAGTAAATGATGCCATCATGCAAACAACCTACTTAAAAACAACGAATAAAAGTTAAACAAAGGTAGCAAACCATTGATCAAGAATCAGTCACCATTTCCTTAGCAACAATAACCCATTGGATAATTATCTTTCCAAAAAAGGTTTTTGGCAAACAATTTTTGTAACTCAGGGCTTAAAATAATGGCCACTCATTTGACAATGCCTGGCATGAATTGGAACTTGCCAAGTCAAACCTACAGGAGCAACTTACAGGAGAATCAAGTCCTTCTATAGATGAACTTCTTGATGGAGGAAGAGTAGGGTTACATTCCTGTGTCATGATGCTCCACCTAAACAAAAAACAAAAGAACCTGAAATTCTCATCTAATGACAACACTTCATGACTTAACAGCTGTCAGAACCTGTCTCACTGAAGTGGTATTTTAAGCAGGGCTTCTGACAGGATGCGCGGGTGCGGACCTGCATAATTCGCCATTTTCCGCACAATCTAACGATTTCCGCATAATCCGGCAAAATCCCGCATAATTCATCAAAAATCTAAAGAAAACTAATAATCAAGAAGAAATGTATTATAATGTTTTCTTATTTTGATGAATTTACGGATTTTTTATAGCTTTCCAGCAATATAAACAGCGTTTAAACTGTATATTGAATCATACGTCAGCGTGTAATGAAAAAGACCACGATTACATGTGTGGATTAAAAACCTGAGATAAACAAGGCCAGTGTCAAATGAAGGAGCAAAATCAAGGTAAAACTGTAAATAATTGCGTAAAACTTTAGTTAAACAAAGTTTGGAGTTAAATAAAGAAGCAAAATTTTAAAAAAACGTGTATAATCCTGTAAAAAAAAATTCAGAAATTTTTTCGATTGTGACATCATCCCGCATCCTATTCCGTATAATTTGCCATTTTCTCCGCATAATCCAGAAAAAAATCCCGCGTAATTTCAATTTTTTTTCTGCATCCTGTCAGAAGCCCTGTTTAAGTGGAGCCTTGCAAAAAAGACTCTTAAAAACGAGGAAACATGTTTACCCCTTGCATGTTTCCCAATGTTTCCCAGTTTTACATTGCGAAACACTGCTGCGTGCAACAAATTTTGCTTCCAAGACACAAAAAATGTTTTTGCTGTGAGGCAGAAAACATTTCATGCTTCAAAGACACAAGCTTCCCAATCTTTCCTGACAGTTTTGTGTAATGTTTTTCTATTTCAGAATCCCACGACCTTCTCCTGAGAAAAAAACTTATTTGATTGAGTTGTATTTATATTCATGTGTCTTCTCAGGTGCAGCCATTAAACAAAAAAAATCCTTTAAATAGGGAATGATATGAAGTCTGTAATGGGAAAGCTTTACACCCTAACTAAATGCTAAAAGCATTACATTTTTTATCATAATTTTTTTCAACTGATGTTTACCTGTCAAGCATAAGTGCTTTAGCTCTCTCTAAATGTTGTAAGAACTGAGGAACAGCACTGTCATCTGTGAATGTTGTTCCCCAACCAAGAACTCTTGATAAATCATTCCCAGTGCCCAAAGGTAAAACTCCTATCTGAACCTAAATTAAGAGCAATTGCAGCATTAGAGTGATACAGTTATTAGGGTTGCATGGATGGCATAGACCACAATGCATACTGTTTATTGAATTCATAATAATAAAAATAAAAATAATAATAGAAATAAAAATAAATAAATAAATAAAATAATAATAATAACTTTACACTGTATTAATGAGTCAAAATATTTAGCTGTAGAGCTAATTGAGGACACAACATAAAAATCTATAGCTAATAAGAATAATATAAAAAAGATAGATATATAAATGAATAATGATATTAATAATAATAATAATAATAATAATAATAATAATAAGTTCTATATAAGTATTTATAGCAGTTGCTGGGTAAGAATTCACAAATGTTGTAATTTGACCATGATGATATATATTGCAAAATTTCTAGGTGTTGCATAGATGTAAGATGTAAGTAAGACAGCAAAACTCACTTTATTAGTTAAATTCATGTTATCCACTTCCTTCATGACCCATCCTATTGATCCATCTCCGCCACACACTAATATACGAAACCGACTGAATTGTTTAAATATTTGAATCCTGAAACAGAAATCAACACAGAATAATCAAAACACAACAAGGTTGGATTCCCTTGAATACAAAGAGAATACAGTACATCAAGACAGAAATCATACCCTTGCTGAGGTCCTCCTACTCCAAGGTCAAACACTTGAATAGGATTTAATAATTGCTTGAATTTTCGAATAAATTTAACACCCTTGAAAAGCAAAAAGAAAGATTGCATCTATAGGATAACTGCAATGCTATATCAACTTAATACACCTCTTTAGATTGGGCATTCGTTTTACCCATTTCAGACCACGTGTCATTCCCCTGAGTATCATTTCTTTGTTTGGATGCAAATAAAACAAAGAATCCTATTTTCAAAGAAATGGTACATGGTCTGAAATGGGCAAAACAAACACCCAATCTAAATAGATCTATTAGACTTTCAGGATTCATTGTAAGTCCTGAGAAAGGAGATTGATGGATTGAACCATTGATTTATGACTGGTTTACATGAGCAGTAAAAGTTCTCAACCCAAAACAAAAGAGTAATAGAAAATACCCGCAATTCTCCTCAACTCTGTTTAATACCACTTTATTCCCTACTCTGCTCATCTACAAAAGGAATTTGGATATTTTCTAAAACTATGAATTTTGCATAAAATATTTGCAGTATTAAAGACTTACTTGATTATCACCACTTTTAGAATTCACAAATACCAATAACGGACTTAAACCTGTGGGTTTAAATGCCTGTTAAACAAAAGAACATAATGAAAGAATTAACAAACACACAAACAAAGGAACGGACAAACAAATGAACGAACGGTCAGACAAACAGACGAACAAAAAAAAACAAATGAAAAGGAATAACATACCTCTAATCGACCTGGTCCCATTGGTCCTTCCAGGCACAGTGGAGAAAGAATTGATAATGCGTTTTCACCAAGTGTACATTTCGTTGCTGCTGAAGGCTTGCAAGCCGAATGAACCTAAAAATAAATCAATGTTATGTTTGAATATTTAGAGGAAATAATAAAAAAAATCAACTTCGTACTTATGAAGATGGAAAACGCTTTGCCAAAACATGTCAAGTAAAACCTTCAGTTTACGAACTGCGTTTATCATTTTTGAATACTTGTACTTATTATACTTACTGTCATATTACACCATAAACATCTAAAGTCTTGTAATCGTCTTTTACTTCCACACTGCCGATCACAAACACTGCACCTGGACCCTGGTATTAAGTTACCTTCCTGCCACTGATGTGGTACCGACATCTAAAGGAAACAAATGTAAATGTATCATCAAACTAATGAATAATTCATGAAAAATAACAATAGAGGTTTTGCACCATCACGTGCCGGCGCAATAATACAGCTTGGGCTTCCTGTGGTTAGATGGCAGAACAATAAATTCCTTTTGCTCTCGGGAATTGAATTCCTTCTCAAATAAAATGATTGCATTCTTCCTGCCATCAAGCAGCAAATACAGGGTTTGCAGAATAACGAAAACCTTAGTAGCTCTGGAGAGGTTTTTAAATTGGAAATGGATAACTTAGGGAAGTCCAAACGCATTCATCTCTAGGATGGTTAACAGATTAACATCTTATGTTTGGGCTCCCTGTGGTGTGACAAGGGCACCACAGGAAGCCCAACCGGTAAAAAATGATCCAAAGATACCGACTTACAGGGTCAGATTCATCAAACTCCAACTCTTCTCTTTTAAGAGACTGTATAGTTGTCCATTTGCAGTTATTTGGAGCCTTGGCAGCACATCGTCTATGAACTTTGAATCTGCAAACTAAAGAGCAATCATTATGCTTAATTTCTAACAGTTTGCTCATTCAATTTCATTCGTTTATTATTATTCAGAGGGCCAACCAGGCAAAGAGGCATTCATTTCATCCATCAGTTGGCCAATAAAGCAGTCAGTCTGTCAATTTTCATTCATTCATTCATTTATTTTCCCATTCATAGGACCAACCAAACTACCACACATTCATTTTATCCAACAGTTGGCCAATAAAGAAACCAGTCTGTCAATTTCCATTTATTCATTCATTCATTTATTCCTCTGTTAATCTATTCATTCAGCAGCCTAACCTAGCCAGACAACTAATCATTTAGTTAGTCCATCAGTTGGCCAATAAGTTAGCCAGTCTGCCAATTTCCATTTTTTTCATTCATTCCTCCATTCATTTATCGGCCCAACCAAAAAACCAATCATTTAGCTAGGCCATCAGTCAACCAACCAGCTGATCTAAGAAGAAATGCCTGCCAATCAGAATCGAGAAAATTTGCAAAACAATCTGTCACTTTTCCTATCAAAAATATAGACTTCCAGGCCACCAAATGGGAAAAAATGTTGTTAATACACTCTCAATAACAGTGATGCATTAGACAACATCTCCACTCAAACATATTTCATATTTTTCTCAGTGCTTCAAATATGATCCCACAGTCTCAACTACTATTTCAATTGATCTTCCATGAGCCTTCCCACAGAACATACACATTTCTCATTTTAAGTACCTCACAATTTACCAACATTTAAAATGTCCAAAGTTTATCCTTCTATCTTAAAATTGAGGTTTCAGTCAAGATAAAATATCACTTAGAACAGATTATGACAAGAAAGGAAATTTCCCATAAATTCTCCCATTTATTTTCCCATTCATTGTGTTGAATTAAACTAACCTTCACAAGACAATCCTTTCGAAGTAACACCAGAGAGTATATCTTTACACACATTACAGAATGTCGGCCTGGAGTGAGCACAGGAGTACCAGTTGTGTGTGCCTGTCAGCTGGTCCAATATATCCGATTGCTAAAAGAAATAAAAATACAGGAAACCTCAAAACAAACAACTTTTATATGAATCCAGCCTGTAGGCCTCTTTCGGACCTTTGTATATCATAATAATGTTTATTATTACGTAATTTCCCTTATCTTTAAATGGGTATAGTCTGTTCTGTTTTGAAGTCAACTCACTGACAAGCAGTTATTATATCTATTTCATTTTTCAAATATCTTTCAAACAAATTCTGAAGTATACTCCTGATTATAAATATCCATTTTTTACACTTGAAATTGACAACAAACAATCCAACAAAAATATCTGTAATTTAAGAGAAGTGAAAATATTAGAAAATTTTTGTTCAAAAATCATAAAATTGTATGATAAAAAGTTCAATAAATTGTTTAATAAATTAATAGTATTGTTGGCTTTCACGATATGAACTATAGTTTTTAACCTGAATCCAGTGACTTCAAAAAGACAGACTTTTCTATCAATTAGGTTATTTTTTTCTTCCTAAAAATACCTTTTTCTGGTCTTTATTTTGACTGACATACCCTTAAGTTCTATTTTTTCTCATTTGAATATTTTCATGCCCTGTTCAATATTCCTGGAAAAACTTCCTTTGACAATAGCATAGAATATCATGTCTCTGTAGATAAAATACTCACTGTTGATCTTCGGTTACAAAGAGCTTTTAGACAGCCAAACCATTCATCCATTTCTTTCCTACTTTCAGCACAAAGCACGAGACTACGATAAGGAGTAATAACCTAAAATAAGAAAAACAAACACAAAAATAAATAATGTAAAGAATATTAGCGCAAAGACTAAAAACCCTTGTTTTATCATAAACATTAAAAAAACACAACAACGACACCGAGACGTACGTCTTGTTATCATAAGAAATAGTACAAGGAAGGAAAACTTGGTATCAGCAAAAGGCAATTAACAGCGTCAGTCTATTACTAGTACACTAATAAAATTATAGAAAGCAGACACAATGTCTAACATCATTTAAGCATTAAAAACCGCCAAAAACGTAAGATTAGTTTCATGTTTTGGACTAATTGGTAGTAAAGTATAACAGTTGACATGAATTCATGGTGGTATAATAAGCCTGCAGGAACTTGACTTTTCCTTTTTTCTTTTAAGTGATGATGAACAAAATGTTTTTCACAGCTGTGGTATCTTTTGATCTGACCACCACCTTTAGAGAGTGATAACAAAAATGGATTTAAAAACCAGTCTTCAAGTAAGACAGATTACAGATGTGCTTGAAACAGAAAGCTGATAAGAAAAAGCTGATATTATGGCGATGCCAACATCAAAAAGAGCTTTCTTCTTTGAGAGTATTTTTCGTAAGATCTTCAAGCCTTTGGTGAAGGTTTGTAAAATTCGGAACTGCTTTTATTTCATTTTCTTTTTTTTGGGTATACATATTTATGATATTGTGTAGTTCCAGAGATTATCCATACCCACCCCACAGAGGAATTTGGAATTTCGGAAGAGTGAGGGGGTCAGAGAAAAAACAAAAATTACAGAGTTTGTATGGAAGAAAATTGGAAATTTCCGGGAGGTAGGGGGTGTCTTTAAGAAATTCCTCTGTTAGGGGGGTATGGATAATTTTTGGAACTACACATTGTAAAGTTAGCCTGATATACGAAGCTATCCCAGGGGAAATATAACGCACATTTAAATTGGCATCAATGATGGTAAAATCAGTAATGATTGTGCCTGATAGTGATGGGGGTGAAAATGATAATGCATGACAAGGAGTTAAAGGACGAATGTTGAAAGGATAATGATGATGTTGATAGATGTATTGATGATGTCGATAGGTGAAAATGATGATGATGATGGTTGGATGATGTTGCAGATAACGACAATGATGATGAATGATGATAGATGAATGATTATAGATGATGATGATAACAGTAGATGACAATAATGATGATGAACGTTGATAAAGGATGTGGATGTTAGGGTAAGAGATTACCATGATGAGATGGTGTTGTACTGACAACAATGATGATGATGACGTTGGATAAAA